>JAOXYM010000004.1:18023466-18034003 GCA_028567055.1 Leptatherina wallacei | reverse complement strand
TATCAGTCTTTTTCCTGTTTCACAGTGCCTGACCAAGCCATGATAGCAATGATTTTACATCCAAGTGAGTATGCAGTTCCTTAGAATTAGAAGAAAAAAGCTCTTATATTTAGTTATTTCAAATGGTGTGGTATCGGTATGGTATCGGCATCGGCCGATACTCGATAGTCGGGTATCAGAATCGGTATCGGGTGCCAGAAAAAGATATCGGAACAACACTAATGATTACCCATCTCCAATCCTCAGCTCTTGCTTTGATAAGAGAAAAAAAAATGTTTGAAAACATCAAAAATAGCAGAAATTGGGAATCTGTTGTAAGGGAATGATGTAAAGAACTTCGTTTATCACCTCCGACCTGTTTGATTTCTGGAAACTTGAATATAAAGACTCACATGGAGTTCTGGTGACTTGAGGCTGAGGTCGGCAAAAGCGTCTCCTAGCTGCCTCTGTGTCTGCATTATCTGGGACAGCTGATTGGACAGCGTCTGGGCCAGCTTGATCACACTCTGGTACTTTCTCTTGTTGTCACGGAGCAATTCGATTTGTGACTCCAGCTCCAGGTCCACGGTCCTCGATCCACGACCCAGCTTCTCAGACAGGATCTGTCTGGTACACTGTGGAGGACAGCATTCTTATCAACACATGCTCACATACGTACAAGGGATTAATCCATTCATGAAGAATATCAACAATGACTGCTGGGAGTTTCTACTGTGTACATGCAATAAAAAACCTGAGCAGAGAGACAGTTAAAATTATAATCTGATGCAAATTTATTTGGATCCTAATAAAAAGTTTAAGCAAGAGAGAGGATATGAAACATTTTTCATTGTCAGTTTCATTTCTCTGCCAACATCTTAATTAAATGAGAGATGATAAAGAGTTGGACTAAAGCTGAGGGAAGAGGAAGAGGTAGAGGACGGACATAAAAACAAATCAAGGACAGTGAGGTTTACTTTATATGTGTTGATGCTCCACTTTCTCACTAGATCCAGTTTTTCCATGGCTGGGTTCTTTAAGTCATCTGAAAGGACCACTGCTCCACTCTTTGGCTGATCGTTCATTGTGCCTGGGCAATTAAAAGTCATTCACTTAGTGAGTTACTGAATAATTCACCTTGAAGGCTAGGAAACTGGTGGGGGGAAAAAGTCTGAAGGCAGAATTCAGCAATTGGGATTTCAAAGAACTTTTTTATTAGATCAAAAAGATCAAATATTAGATTGTCTTGGCAAAATAAAAATGAAAGTAAAGAACAAATAATCGATTGAAGACATTTTATTTATCGGAGGGGAAAACTGCTTACATACATGGAGCGCTGCACCACACAATGTAGAAAAAGGTCAAATAACAGACAAGTCAAAAATAAAATATTGGAATTTGAAGGAGCATTAATTGATTTGGGGGGAGATGCACTCATTGATAAAAGAAAAAATAAATCGCCCAAATCTGCAGCTAAGTTCAGCCTTTATGAAGTAAGCTAATGAATATCAGCTCACTGGTTCACATTTTTTGCTTTTGGAAGTTTTTGCTGTTGGGAACAAGTTTGCAGTAAAAACTTCCATCAGTGTTGGAAGCCCAACTTGCTCATTTGTCGTTTCCTCATCAGTAATCAAACATAGTTTACATATCTCAGTGTACATTTTGTATAATCACTTTCTACTATTTAGTTTAATTTAATTCTGTTTTGTCTTAATCAGCTTTTCTACATTATGACAGTTTCACGGCTCCAATAACAGTTTACAGATGCCAACGTCAGCAGGACAAAAAGTTTTCTTTCCAAGCCAAGCAAATGCTTACATATCAAGAAGTTCATCAGAAACCATCATACCCAGATCTCAGGATAGCAACTCCAAGGAGTAAGCAAATTGTCAGCAACGGCCAGAGCAGAGGATAAACAAACTACGTCGGTTAGCTCATTATTTACAGAGAGGAAAAGTCTGGACAGCCCAAAGACAAAAAGGGAGAAGAGAGGTTTGATTCGGAATGAGGCACAGCCTGTAGGAGGAAGGTGCAGGTGAGCAATAGGTGAAGAACCAATAGATTGTGGTTAATTTCGTGCACAAAGGGTTGTGATGAAGAGAAGTCTAATTGATGTAACCGTTGCTCCTGGTACCTTTCTCAGTCTGACTATCGCTGGAGGAGCGAGCCAGGCGACTAGCAACAGCTGAGCTTGGAGCTACAGGTGTCACAGGAGACACGGGCAGGCTTGCCGACCCTGGAGGATATTCACAGTTATCAAAGTATGTTACCCTTTATCCTGCCACACAAGCATAAAGGGGAATTTATCATAAATGTTCATTTCAGATGCTTCTTCTTCTTCTTTTTCTTTTATTCCTCTTATTACAGCAGCTCTCTATAATGTTGCAGGGCTAACGTGCTAATGAACACAGACCTCCCTCAACCAGTGAGAATAATAAGGAAAATAGCCATGGCAACAGTGAGATGAACAGGTTACAACAGCTCTCTGCTCTGCGGGGAGATTTTTTTATTTTGCATCTGTAACAAGAACATGATGATGAAAAGGAAAGGAGGGTTTCAACCTGGAGATCAGAGCAAACTCATTAAATTCAATTGGATGTCCGCCTTTACAAATTCAAATTTGTACCGTCCACACAGAGATTAAAAACCAAAAGGTGGAGCGCATAGAGCATGTGCACAGAGAAGCTGGTACAACAAACACTGTAGCAAGCTGAAAAGGTCTGATAAGACTCTAAGCCGATGCTTTACAAAACTCAGCACAGAGGAAACGGTATATACGCATAAATTACACAGAGAAAATGATAAAAGGCGAGTGGATAGCTCACCTTTGTAAGGTCCTGATTCTATGATGCCCTCTGCTGTTGAAGCAAAGTTGCTGGAGATGACACAAGACTCTGAAAGGTTTAGGGCACCGGGGGTAGTTGGCTGGGAGTCCTGTTGACGAAAGAAAAAAAAAAAAGTACAAGTGCATTTTATAACTTCAGAGATACCCGTCTGCACCCTGCAGACAGTGTGACAAATGTGCAGTCCTCCAAAATCGTAAAAAACACAAAGCCTTCAGAGCAGAAGCTACCTCTTGGTCAAATGCTAACAGGTTGAAAATGAGCTTGAGCTAGTTGGAGCCAACTGCAGCAGATTTCATAAGAGGAACAAGCACACAAAAAAAAACCTAACTAGCAAACCAGAGCAGGTGAAAAACACTCCGTTTTCTTTATAGAACAGTTTTATTCATTCATAAAGCAGATCATTGTCCACTTTATATTCTGCAAGACTAAAGCACAAACACAACTTAGCTGCACATATTTCTGATTCTGAACGCTAAAAATACAGGGGCAAGCTTCTGAGGGAGCTGAGAGGAGCAGTATGAGAGGCATGTTTCAGACTTCAGCAGTAATCAGCTGGTCAGGATGGAAGCACTGCCAGCTCAGTCAGATTGACAACAGAGAGGGCGCCCCAAAGTTTCCATCATCATGATTCCACTGCAGAAGGCGCTCTTCTGGACTGATTACTTTGCTCCTTTACAGAAGGATATTGTGTCTTTAGAGCTTCAATTTGTTAATTAGTCGATTAAAGGTTTGGTTTATTTTCTTTTTCCCCGAGCAGAGATGCAAAAGATTTGCTAGCTCCGGCTTCTTAAATGTGCACATTTGACATTTTGCTTCACCAGATATAAATGGGAAGTTTGTGCACTTGGTCCAACAAAGGAAGCAAACTGAAAATATTTTTCCAATATGTGTAAATGTTTGCCAACATTAAACATATGATTTAATTTTTTTCTTTTTAAAAAGAAGTTAACATTACTGTTAGTTAGCACAAGAAATTCCTTCTCATGGCTCTACCTCTCTGAAATAAGCTCCCAATTTCTCTAAGGGATCAAGCAGTAATGATAATCCAGTCATCTGATTGGCTTCCAAACCCCCAGTTGGATGGACAAGACGACCACTATTCCTCGAAAAGAAAAGAGTCATCTTAGTTCTGCAAAACGGAGAGGAAGGGCCAAGGAAAGGAACTGGGGTTGGCTCCAAAGAATTGTTCCCTTATCAAGCTCTTACCCCCTGGAATACTGTCTCAGGGCTCTGATCCAGGTCTCCATTGCTGGTGACTGGGATCTCAGCAGCTGAGCTTCTGTGGGACTCTTCCGCCATCGTGGTCACCTGCAATGAGGAAGGCCACATAAAACAGTTATTGCTCTGAAGAGAGAGAGAGAAAAAAAGGGGAAGTAAGGATATTCTCTTGAGAGATGACTGTTGTGGGCTGCCATCTTGTGGACGCTGGCATTGCCACGTATATGGGCACTGACAATAGATTATAACACTCGTCATTAAACAAACATAATTTGAGGAGCTTTACTATACTCCATCCTATTATTCAACATTAAAATGCCAAAACCTTTACTGGCGTGATCTAGACTGTCACAGCTTATCTTCTCATGCTGACATTTTCTTTCAATAACTCTGCAGTCAGGAAAGAAAGTTATAATATATATATATAAATAAAAGTCAGCTTAAACGATTTAAATCTGAACCAGGATATGAACCTTTTATGCAACAACTGACAACAATTGTGAACATTTCTATACTTTACATCATCTAGTTTACTAAAAACAAGAGGATGACATTTACCAGAATAAACTAAATGGATATTATTTACATATAACAACTTCCTATTTTACATCCACATCAAATTTGTGGATGGAGTAATTGTTTAAATAATATTCCCCCTTTATGCATTACACATGCATGCAAATAGTGAGGATTCAGATATTGTTTATCACTGGTCTCATTTGTGGCCTAATTTTAAATATGTGCCACGCAAACAAATGCAACAAATTAAATGAATGAATAAAAATCAAATCAAATGAATCTCTTGCCCGCTCGCTCTTTTTGCCGTTCTCTATGTTTACAAGTGTCAGTCTGCAGCTGTAAGACGACCAAAGAGCAGTAAGTGCCTGTTCAATTTTATGACCTAATCACTGTGGACTTGGAAACTGGGGCACTAACCTAATCAGAATGACATTCAGGATGCTACTTTATCTGGGTCAGTTTATGTAAAAATAAAAAAAGATCTTTTGATACACAGGAAATCTAAATTTCTTACTGAGATCATTCCCTTCAGCACCTTGACCACTATCTAAATAATGCAAACAGCCACCAGATCGTCAGGTAACAAGCTCTCAGTCTTGAATACCGCCAGTGGTTTTACTGTGAGAGTAAAAAAAGTGGATTTATTCATAGATTTACATTATAAACTTATATTACAGCGGGAGCATATTTGCTTCTGTCATTTAGTAGTTGTGTCCGTAGGTACAAGAACTTGCTGTTATGGTTATGAATAAATAAATAAATGTCTGAATGCAAAGAGCTGTTTTAAAGTGGGGATTGCTGCTTTAAAAATGGAACAGTATGAGCAGACAGTGTCAACAGTGTAAACATGTTAAACAACAGAGCTGAGTACACAACGTGAAATATCACTCGAGTGTCAAATGATTCACATTTAGTCAACTTTTTGTATTTCTTATTTACGATCGAAAACTAAAACTTCAGAAAGACTATAGATTAAAAAATGTAGTGAAAAACAGGGTCAAGAGCATACATTTAGTATGCACCAAAAGTGCATCCAGGTGGGATCCTGGCACTCCAGTTACAAACTTGGAAACATCAGGTGCATCCAAGATGTTGCATTAGCCCACTTGCATGAATGGCTATAAAAGGACTTGTGAGCACCAGAACCCTTTCAATTTCTAATCTGTGCTTGTTTGGGTGCAAAGCAAGATGATAGCAGGTGATGTTTAGCACATCTAAACAAAGTATCCGCGTATCTCTATGAGCCTATCCCGTGTTGTTTTCCACCAATATCTCTAGCAACGAACATTAAATAATTTTAGCTGCAGGATGGCGCGCATGTAAACGTAATTATTACACATGCTTTCTCTCCCCCGCATTGCCGATAAAAACATTGACCACAGAAAGACACGTGTGGGTAGAAAGTCTTACATTTTGGCAGCGATAATAAAGCTAGCTTGCAAGCTCATGATTTCATTGGATTGACGAGCCTAGTAATTATCTATTCTTCTGGGTTAGGCTATGTTAAGAAATAAGTGTAAGGAGACTGACATGTTATCTACCCATGCAGTCAGCCTGCTAGATGACTTCAACACTTTCCCTGTGATTTATAAGACTGAACACAGTTCATACTGCAGGCACGGTATCATAGAAAATGTAATGGTATTCATATTGCGACTTTTTCATACCACAATATACCTTGACAACGGAAACCAGCACATCCCTAGTGTGATGATCCAACAAGCACAGCCAAAAACATGCAGAACATACAACGTGGCCACCAGGGATATTCTAACTTATTATTGGATAAGAATAAAACCCTCTCCAGTGATGACCAGCTAAAAGAAAATGCCTCTAAATAATTTCAGAACATCTCTCCAAAAGATTTTGAGATACAAAGTTTTGGAAAGATATACTAGGTTTGACTTCCGCATTGCGTTACTACAGCTTGATAAAGGATACATTTTTGTGTCTCAGAAGGATGCTTGATGTAAACGAGTTAGTTTGCATGGCTGTGCGGATGGCGGGAATGATAATCATTTTTCTTTATGGCTGCAACTCATAGATGACATCATGAATACGACATATTCAGAGCCCCAAGGGCAAGCATTTAAAGGTGATTTCCAATTGGCATGTGCAACAAAGACTTTTCTTTTACTGCTGCATCATGTGACAGATGCATAAATATTTCAAGGCCACAAGACACCCACATGCAGGCAGGCGGCACAGATATGTACGGCTCCACCTGTCTAACTTTCTACTGCAGATAAGACTAGGGCATGCCTGATAGTCCACTCTGACATCAGGTTTATGACAATATGTCTAATTAAAAGCCTATCTCTGATCACAACTAAACAAAAAACAAAATGTGCAACATCAGCTGACAAGCACCATCGCGCCCTTTTCCATTTCACTCAAGTTAGACAGTAACTATACGTGCATCCTTATGCAAGAGTCTTTTTACACTGAGAGACACAATGGTGCTGGGTCTAATTAAACCAGCGATCTACACGCGATAATGGGGTCTCAGAGCCACCATCTGCAAACAAACATTGTGCAAGACAGCTTGCTAAACAGTGGTAACCTACGGTAGGGCCCACACAATAGTTAAGTGGCTGCAAATTAATCAGCCATGGGAAGGAACAAGGTATAGTTTCCCTACAGTTCAGTACCCTGAATTGAAGCCAGCACGCTGTGGGAGGGATGAACGGACAACAACAATAAGCTCACTGTCCAATTTGCAGCATCAGCAATGAGGAAACACAAATGTTGCCACTCAAGCTACAGTAGAACGTGACAATCTGGTTGCACAATGTTGAACTTCAACGGACTTCAAGCAAAACCAGAAAATTCTCTTACAATTGTGCAGCAGTTAGTGTTGCTAAATGTGTGTGTGTGTGTGTGTGTGTGTGTATTCTCTGCTTTGTTGTGATTTACTGTGACAAACTTTCAAATGTTTAATTTCTTAGGGTAAAAGGGGTAGGCGTCTACTATAAGCTTTTGCTTCTACCTACACCCTTTCGGTCGCATAGGCCAATTGATTTCCAAGTTGTACTGATTTCAGTGAAGGACCTTTGTGCAACAAAATAAACTTTCATACATTCAATAACATAATGATGTAACACACAATGTTGGCAATGAGCCTGAAACCAAATGAGACATTCCAGAAACACAATAAAAGGGACTCCCTGAAAATGAGCAGTCAGGAGTTCAAATCTGCCACTTACCCAGCCATGTGACTGACACGTGTAGAGTTCAGGAGCTGTACGCACACCCGACTTACAAACTGGACAAAACTGTATCACTTTTCTATCATGCAAACTTGTAAAGGAGTGAATACTTACTGAAAGCAGACACTTGGTATCAATACAAAATGGACATTTGTCACATACAAATAAACAGCAGTGATAAACGCTTAATGGCACTTTGCAGAAAGCTAGAAAAGACAGGAAATGCTGAAAGTCTTGATTTGCAGAGCCAGTTAGAAAGAATGCCACCAAGCCCACCATTAACAGCTACTTTCCTGTATAATGAAGCTGAAGCCCGACAACGAACCGATAAAAAGACGAGAGACACAGGAGTCACATTATAACTCAAGATTATGTGCATGATTTCTGATAAAAATCCACAAGGAAATTTGACCTTATTATGATTATGTAGCACAGAGACCGCCACCACCACAGTAAATCGAGATTAAAAAAAGGGGACATAAGCAAGAGCGCAGTGAGGAAGTGCTAGAGCAGACTGATCAAAGTGAAGTTAAACATCACCTTTGTTTCCAAGTGAGAATCTCCACTTTCCTCAGGTGTTTCAGTTGTTGCAACGTGGTGTTTTTCCTCCTGTCCTCTATTGTCTACACTGTCAGACTGCACATTCTTATTCTGAGGGCCTTCGTCCTCCTCTTGAACAGCTTTACTACTGGATTCTGCATTTTCTTCATCGCTGTTAATATTAATGTCATACAGCACATCAGCTTTGTCCTCTCCTCCTTTGCTATTATCTGCACTGCCCTGTTTCACATCCTCACTCAAACTCTCCTCTGCCTTGTCAGCCTTCTCATAATCCTTCTGAGGGTCCTCTGCTGAGGCCTTCGCCGATTCAGCCTCAAGACTAATTTCAGACATACCTGAAACAGACAAACAGGAAGGGATGAAAATGTCCTTTATAGCTGTCTGACTGCTTAGTTTTGTACACTGAAGTCACCTAAATGACTTCAGTGTACAAAATGACTAAATGAAGAATCCTTGGATGGGAAAAAAATTACTTTTTTCTCCTTTTTGTTACTTAAGTTCGTGATATATAAATAAATAAATAGAATTTTGACATTGGCAACACCAGTAAAGGAAAGGGGACAAAGATTTAGATTTCCTTGTATACAATTGGGTGAATGTATACAATATAATGTGTGGACATAGACATACGTTGTCAGATTTGAAAGTGCATTACCACAGATTGCCCACTACACTCTGGTTCCAAAACATTTCTGGCTCCGATAGTCACATTCAACATCTGACGCACACACATTCACATACAAAAAGCATCAACTTATCTGATGAATTTATTTTTGTTTGTTTTCTAAACATTTCGCCACAAGTCTCTTTGGTGCCATCAACTAGATTCCTTTCTTCTGATCAGAATGGTTGGAACTTTGTCCAGTCAGATCTCAAGCCTCTTCTTTCCAGCTCCTTTCTACCTGTCTCACTATGGCTCCCCCAAACAAGTGATAAACACTGAGAGGGCTGCCTATGAGTCAATGAAAGGCTTTATGAAAGCAAAAATGTCGTAATTTATCTGTTATGGCCTTCACAGCCACCTCAACCAAAAGTTCCTGAAACAATGCTGAGGTGCAGTGATCTGATTCTGGCAGCACAAGTGGCCCAGCTTTTCCCCTCTATTTACCCATCTGTAAACTATACAGATCTTTAATGTATAACACTGAATTACTTTATAATTTGTTGACAAAAACACCCGATTCTAATTTCACCTTCCAATTAACTACTAATCCATTAAGTTCACACGCTTTGTAGATCATATTCTTTATTATTATTATTATTAATAATAAAGAATTAATATTAATAATAAATCTAGCCCACTAGTACTTGTAGCAATTGCCTTTTTCCTGTATGCAACCTCACCCGGAACAGACACTTGACGTTTGGCAAGGTTGAGTAGATTACCTGTTGCAGCATAGTCACGTGATTTTTAAGGGTAGCCAAAAGTGATAAAAAAAGAAAAAGGAAAAAAGAAACAATATCTGGGCCCCTTTCTCAAACCATGTTAATTACAAGGTTAATGGTAAAACAGCGTGATGTATTTTGAAGGCAGCTAACCAGTCATTCAGGTCATCTAGCATAGAGCTGCTCACTAATTTGAATCAACGTGAAAGCCTCCAACCCTTTGACGTTTAGCTTATGGTAGCTTAACAGCAGTCAACGCCTATGATGGACAAATTAAAAACTTCTACAAAAGCACTTCGGCCAGTGGAGAAAAAAACTTCAGACTATTTTATCAGTCGGTCCATAGCCACAAAGAAATAACGATGGTCAAAACTTGGAAACATTACCTGTCTGTGGATGCGGCTAACTACTTAGCTATGATGTTAGCCTTCTCAGTAGTTCACAGAAATCCAGCACTGAGCCACAGCAGCCGTTCCCACTAAAGGTACTGCCGCAGCTGTTAATGCAAACGTGGTACAAATATATTACTGGTTTCTCATCAGCGATCGAAAATACTTCACAAGAACGCCAGACGTGATATTTGGACCCGGAAAGACTGATTCAACGTCAATGATGGGCCACGGATAATCGTCTGATGCAAACAGCATCATTTGCTGGACGCGGGCTCCCCCTGCTGTTGAAATATTTTACATGCAGTTTAGCATCTTTTCACTTTTTCTAATTTATTCAAAGTTGATAAACAGCGTTCGACTACATTACCGCCCCCTTCTGACCTGGAGTTGAACTACAGGGATGTATATATATATATATATATGTATA
>JAOXYM010000004.1:17982515-18011871 GCA_028567055.1 Leptatherina wallacei | reverse complement strand
TTTTCCCAACAGATGCACATGTGATGACTGCAGTCTCTCCCACATCCTGACATGTGGCATCATGGATTCACCCATTGCCGAGGACCTCCACATTAAGCTGCCCTTGCAGGGTGAACAATCCCGGGACTACTTGGCAGAAGTGCACCCTCCCAGCCTCTCCTCTGGCAGTTCAGCATCTGGCTCCAACTCCAGTTCTCCCATCACCATTCAGCAGCATCCAAGGCTCATACTGCCTGAAGGAGATGCTAGCACTTTGTAAGGCAGCTACTCACTTTCCCTAAAACTAGTTGTAACTTTGTGCAAACCTTCGAAAAACAAATGATTAATCTCAGCTGTTTTAAATGTTTTAAATATGTTATCATCTACTTTAGTTATCACCAACAATAGTTATATCCTTTACTCTTACTACTCTTACTACTTTTAAAATGGTGACCCATTTCTCTCTTTTTATAGCATTAGTGATGACGACGAAGTGCCTCCATTGTCCAATAAGTTCGGGGACATCTATCCTATGAGCAGTTATGAAGAAAACAGCGTTGTGACAGCGGCTGTGAACGGCCTTCATAATAACATCAACGGGGAGGGTGAAAACATGGCACTGAAGGCAGGGGTGAGTTCTATACTTTTGAAAATGGCCCAAGATTAGTCGTGAATTTCCCTGGCAAGTTACCGGATGATGAAACTGACAATCATTATGAGTCGGTTACTGGTAGTTTGGGAAATGTTCTGTTCCCCACCCATTGCTCAATTTCTTCTCCTTTTCCGGCTCAGTCACATCGCATTACAAGCAGCAGCAGTTCATCAGAGGGTGATGAGGAGGAAACTAATGGTGAGGCTGATGGAGAGCCCCCAGGTCAGCTGGAAGAGCTTTCCTCAAGAAAGACTAATAGCCCCCCTCCCTCTTACAACCACCAACAGGTAATTTAACACCTAGAAAGAGCTTTCTTTTGCAGTTCTTTGTAAATTAAGCAATTGCTTGTTTGCAGTCATTAAAGTGTGCTTAGACTAGAACTCATTATAGTCACAATATTTGACTGGATTTTTCTTGCTAGTTGTGGAGACATAACAAAGAAGCTAATGTTGCTTTTCTCTAGCCGTAATCCCTCCCTTCCTGTTTTGGAGACCACAAGCTGTGATCTTTTGTGGCATATGCCTATATAGTGGCATTGAAACATACTTTGTGTATCAATGTTCATGTTCATTAAAAAGGAGATGCACACAAATTTATTTAGATTATTATTATTATTATTTGATCTATTACATCAGGGCAAACCCCTTTCACACCCTCCAGAATACAAGTTCATTTGTTTTGAATATATGTTTACCACCCTCAGGTAGAACAGGTCCAGCATGCCTGCGAATGCCATGTGTGCAACCAGGACCCCAGCTCCTCCACCCTGGGCCCTGCCACATGCCTGCCACCCAGTCGGCTCCACGCTGTGCCTCCTCCCGCTGTGGGACACCAGTTCTTCACAGACAGCAAGACTCCCCCTGCACACCCTGCCCTGCACTTGTACCCACACATCCACGGCCACCTGCCCTTACACAATTTCTCCCGGCCCCTACTCCACCCGACACTTTACCCACCCAGTCCTCCTCTCACACACAAGGTGAGGAGAATTATTTAGCGAAAGCATCTAAGTAGCTTCGTATAGATTGATTTCTCCCTGGTAATAAATTGTTGTATAAAATTGACCGCAAAATTGAAGCAGTGAGAATGCCTTTAAGGGAAGTTTGATTAATTTCCTTATCACTGGGGATTTTTATTAAGGTTCCAGGAATCAAAACTAAGCTTAGTTGTATTTTAGTTTCACTTAATGTCACTGTAATTCCTGCGTTTGCCACATGGGGGACAGATTTGAAGCCAATCTAGAAAAACCCAAAAAAAGCAACCCAGAACTGAATTGTGTGTTAACCCAAACCTGTTTCTGTCATAAATTGCCACTAAATGACCATTTTTCTTCCTTAAGCCTCTTCCCCCGAACCCTACATCAAACCACTCAGCGGCCAAGCAGCCAGCCTTCAGCACATCAATACCAGAGCATGTATACCAGAACTGCTTTGGTGGTACGGGTGGAGCAGGTGACTGGAATAGCTCACTTCAGTGCCTCTCTCTAAAGTTTGAGAATCTGTGGGATGCTGCTGTGATGAAGAGCTGGAATCCGTCTGTGTTATTGCCTGAATGCCTGCCAGGTGAGCTACTCAACAATGGCAGAAATAACCAAATTTAAAAGCTGTTAAAATAATGATTATTATGTTTCTGTGGTAATCCACAGGTGATATACTTGGACCACCCCTCACTGATGTGCCCCTTCCACCAACATCCTCTATTGCCCCCCAAGGGGAGCATCCCCCACTGCCCACACCTCTAACCCCTTCTTCCTCATCATCATTGTCGTCATCGTTGTCATCGTCGTCGTCGTCGTCATGCTCCTCTTCTGAAGCTAAAGAGCCGAAGAAGACTGGCGCTAAGAAGAAGTGTCTCTACAATTTCCAGGATGCCTTCATGGAAACCAGCCGCGTAGTAATGGCCACCTCTGCCGCCGCATCCTCTGTGTCCTGCACTGCCACCACTGTCCAGTCAAGTAATAACCCACCCATCCACCTTGCATCTAAAAGACCCAACTCTATAGGTAATATAGGAAGTAGTAGTAGTGGTTAGGTTTGTACTGATTTAAGGTTTCTTGTCTTTTTAAATTGGGGATCACTTATACAGTTGTCAAACGTAGATATTTGAGTGTGACATGTTTTTTTAGAAACCATTAAGGAGAGTGAATTATACTCTTGAAGAACGCTCATTAATTAATTAATTAGTTAATTGATCAATAGCCTGGCTTCAGCAGGTTAATCATTTAGTTCTTTGGCAGTCGTTTCTCCTGTAATTTTTAATCCAAGTATGAAGAGAATGTAGGATGGATGCTTAATGACATTTTTATGTGTTAAAGGCATACCAAGCAGTTACTTTTATTTTTTTTATTTTTTTTTATTTACAAATGCTGCCTTCAACTTTGGCCACTTCTGCTAAACAGCAGTGTCAGAATGAAGAAGTGAAACTACAGTCACAGAACAAAGTAGTCAATCAGAGGAAAATAAACATAATACCTTTTGAAAGCACAAATGAAAATATCCATACCTCTACACGCCTCTGCACCAACCCCCTTTGGAAGCATTGGTAGACTTGCTGGAAGTTTTTCTGTTCCGCTGACTGACCCTTCGTGTCAGCCCATGTAGCTAAAACATGGAAGTCTTTTTAATACAGATATAACTATAATATGATATTCATGTATATAACTGTAATTATGAACGGGTTTTTGTGCTGAGACCTTTCTTAACGCAACAATATTAGTATCAATGTGTGAAATGCAAGCAAGTGGGTGTCTCTTCACACCACACATATACTATAACACACTCATGTAGGTCATAAGACATGATGGAAAGGGACTACTTTTTGTTTTATCCTATTAGTAGTGTTGTTCTGTATTGTATGCCTTTAAGTTTATCAGCCATAATATGTGGCTTTAGAGAAGCATTGGTTTGCAGGGGATTTATTGCTCTTGGGCTAAGTAGACATAAATGCATAGTTTGATGGTTGTGTTCAACTTTGGTATATTTGTACATGGGGGTTTAGATATTTTTAGAGTCTGCTGAGTTAATCGTTTCTATTCATTTAATTTAAAAAATCAAGTTCTTAAAGCATAATGTTGAACAATACAGAAAAATCCCAATTCCATTTCATAGGGTCAAAATTGGGGCCTCTGTCGAGCACGTTCTAATAAGCTCCAGCTTCTGCTAGAAGAACTCAAACACAGATGGAAACCTTCATTTGTCCTTCAAACCCCTCTTGTGTGCTTCTAGTTAAGTAAAACTGAAGATTTTAATTTCTTTTCATAGAAAGTAAAACATTATTCAGTTTCTGATGGAAATCTAGTTTTTAAAAGAGGTTTGTGCTGATTCATATCTATTCAAAGTAGGGAAATGTTTTACCTGTGAGCCAAGCAGAATCAGAATCACTCATTGAACGGGCAGCATAGCCAGCCCATTGCATTGGAACTGTGGTTGCATTGGCTTTTCTCATAATGCCACTGCAGTTACAAGAAATGCCACTGTGGCTTTTGTCATACACCATCTCTTCCAATACTTAGATTTTTCATCATCCTAGTAATAAAAAAAATGTATCTGTTATCAAACATTTATTTACTCTAACACAAACACCATCTTTGAAGTACCCAGCAGTACTTGCCACTATATTTTTATGGGTATGAACTCAACAATTTGGTGTGAATGCTCACAACTCGTCAGTAAAGTTTTGCCACTGTATATGAATGTGTCAAGTTGGTTAACAGACTAAAATAAACGGTATAATTCTGTGTCTTCTCCAGATGATGTATTTCACAGTCTAGGTAAAGAGGACCACAGGCAACCCACGTCAGCAAGCCCTAGAAACGGCTCCACAGGACTGACTTCTCTTCCGCCACTGTCATGCCCTGCCCTACCCCCAGCACCCACCACACATCTCCCTACAATGAGCTCACAGCCCTTTCCAAAAATGGCCACTCAAGCTCCAGACTTCGTGGAGTCCCAGCAGGGTCTTTGCCTCCCACCTACAGAACCCCCAGCCCCCTCAGCGGATGGTCCTGTCAGTGCCCCGCCTAGTGTCTG
Source organism: Leptatherina wallacei (assembly GCA_028567055.1). Classification (NCBI taxonomy): domain Eukaryota; kingdom Metazoa; phylum Chordata; class Actinopteri; order Atheriniformes; family Atherinidae; genus Leptatherina; species Leptatherina wallacei. The sequence goes on along the minus strand of JAOXYM010000004.1, from coordinate 18,007,212 downwards.
CAGGTATGTCTATGAACTCAGACTTATTTGACAGGAAAGGGGATTCATTTCTTTGTGATGCAGGAAAAAAAAAGGGAATACTGTCAATTTAACACAGGTGTTCATAGTGTTTTGGTATTAAACATGATATTTTTGTCAGCGATCCTGACTGCGAAGGCCACCGCTGTGAAGGTAATGAGCCATATGATCAGGATGACAGTCAGGATGAAGACAGCTGCTCCGAGCACAGTTCCTCCACCTCCACTTCAACCAACCAGAAGGAAGGAAAGTACTGCGATTGCTGCTATTGCGAATTCTTTGGGCACGGAGGGGTAAGATTCTCTGATGTAGCCATGTTCACCTGAAATGAATGTAATCACAAGGACTTGACTGTGCTTTAGTTTGGTTGTACAGTGATGCTTGACATTGGAGTTAGCATGCAAACTACCAGTTCTTCTCTTTTGGTTTTTTTACACCAACTTTGTCAATACTGCTGCTTCTTCTTTAGTTTTATAGCATCTGAATATAACATACCATGCTGCACCTGGAAAACCATCAATGCAGGAATTTCTTCATCTGTGACATTCTCTGTATGGTTTCCAGCCACCAGCTGCTCCTACAAGTAGAAACTATGCAGAAATGCGGGAGAAGCTGCGCTTGCGTCTGACAAAGCGGAAGGAGGAACAGCCAAAGCGTGAGGACCAGCAACCGATAATAGAAAGAGATGGAGGGGTGGAGGACCACAGGCGGGTGGAGGACCTGGTTCAGTTCATCAACAGTGCGGACAGTAAACCTACTTCCAGTTCTAAGGCAGCCAAACGAGCAAGGCACAAACAAAAGAAGGTATTTATCTCTCTTCATGGATCCAGTCATTTTTAGAATAATCAATAGCCTCCAGTTTACCTCGACCTAAAGTAAATCACTTCTCATAACTTCTAGCATGCACGATCAAAAGTCTACTTCAACCTGAAAGTGCATCTGTTTGTGTGCTTCAGATGGAGGAGAAGGCCCGTCTGGAGGCAGAGGCCCGTGAAAGGGAGGTGCAGGAGTTGTTGGAAGAGCAGCAACGGCAACAGCGGCAGGAAGAGGAAGAGGCAGCGCTTCAAAAGGAACTGCTACGGTTGCAGGAGCTTCAGCAACATCGCGCTGCGAAGAAGAAAAAGAAAGAGAAAGCAAAGGAAAACACTGCACCCCCTCAAAACAACCCACAGCCCCTCAAACAGACAGCTCAGAACGTCTTAGATAAACTTCAGAACGGAAAGTCACAGCTGCTGCAAACCCTCATTCGCCTCCCTTACCAGAAAGAACCTAAATTTGAGCCCCTATCCCAACCCAACTCACAGCACAGCCCAAAACGCCCCACTGAAAAGGGGCTTTCCAATGAGACCAATATCCCTAACTCCCCGGTTACCCTCCACAATGGCACATCTTCTCCTGAAGTCGGTAGTAAGGTGAATGCCAAGCAATCTATGAAGGTGACTACCTCTGCGGTTGCTGTAAAGAGATCCCTGGAGTTACCCAGAAGCTCTGATGAGACTGCAGAGCTAGCTAACGGCACCACTCCTATCACTACAACACACACCAAAGCAATCCGAATCAGGCCTGCTGAGGCCCTCGCTTCTCTCCTGACCACTGAACCACGCAGGGAGGAAAGAAGTACTTGCAGAAGTGTCAGTGGAAAAAGGCAGCAACAACAACCCCTCACCCAAATAAAGGATGACAGGACAAGTCCCTCTGTGTCAAACTCTTCCCCCTCTCCCCCTCCGGTCTCCCAGTCCGAGCAAATGCAGCAGAATGGCAAGTCCCCCAGTGCAGAGTCCCCACAGCCCAAAGGCAAGGCTAAGAAGAGCAAGAAGAAAAAGGGGGAGAAGATGAACAGCTCAATCGGTTGGTATAATTTAACATGCGTCGTTAGATTTTGCTGTCAAAGTTGACATGTTAACTGCATTTTATTACAACTGACTGGAAATAGAATCCCAATGTTGTTTGTTTATCCAGCAAAATGACAGTATTGTTCTGAGCACCTGCTACTGTTAACTACTGTAATCTGTGCAGAAACTGCTGCTCCTGGTAGTTGTTTCTCTTCACCGAAGCCTGCCGCGTAGCCTAGCTGCTAACATCCTTTCACTCATTATTTTTACATGACATTAGAAAACATTCAATTATTTTGTTAATTACATTAAAACTGTACTTTAGAAATACACGTCAGTATTCATTTTAAGAGAATAAACACAACATATAGCTTGCATTTCATGCATCTTGAAAAGAAAAGAGACTGCAGAATGCACAATATGTGTAAAGAGCCACAAAGCTGCCAAGTTGTTGCTGAACTTTTTTTCAGTCCTTTTGGTCTGTGATGCAATCCAGGAAGTAACAAAGTCAAAAGTTGAATGGGGGCATATCGTTTTTCAAAGCAGAGGTGGGCATACTTTGGTCAAGAAATCGATTTTTCCTTCCATGCTTTGATAATGTTGTGCAATTTGAGAAATACAGTTAAAATACCGGGTTGAGCTATGTATCTGGGCTTAACGGTATAGAAATATTCTGAATCTTTAGATGAGCCGTGGTGATGTCGTGTCTGAGCACATAACTTTTTTTTCAACATGATCTTCATTTTCACCCTTAAGACAATAAACAACGAACAAAATTAAGATGATGAATATTATGGAGCTTAGGCACATTTAGACTCTGATTTTGGGTTATTGATCACCATTTGTTGTCTTTCCAGAATGCTGCCAGTTTATTTATTGAAACAAGCCTTGTCAAATACAGTGGCAATGCCACGATCCTAAAGGATAAAATATATTTATGTGAAGCTCATTTTTATTTGCCGTTTAATTCTCAGTGAATTATTTAAAGGTTTGGACACACTTTCCAATGAAATCCAACAGAAGTGTGTGTCCAAACGTTTGACTGGTACTGTATGTGTCTTTACTTAATCTGACTGAATCTTTACATGCAGATGAAGGAACTGATGTTTCTGCAAAGACTTTTCATGTTAAGGAAAATGAAATACAAGGTTAACTGGCCAACTTTTACATCAGTTTCCTCGCAGTTTTTTCTAGTATTTGCGGTTACATGCCTTTGACTTCCATGAATAAATGTGATGCGGAGCAGGACTGTAACCAGGAAATTATATTCAACCTTGATACCTCAACAGCATAAGAAATGTGACACAGACAAGTGTAAGCAGGACATTTATTTTCTAGTAGTTTTACAACTGAATTGATTTTAAAAAAAAATGATTGTGTTTATGTTTTTAGATGATGTATTCTTGCCCAAAGACATTGACCTGGATAGCACTGAAATGGATGAGACGGAAAGGGAGGTGGAGTATTTCAAAAGGTACGTGTGTTACAGTTCCACAAACCAAGTCTGCTGATGGAATATTGGAAATGTTTCCTCTTGTTCAGCCATAGACGTACTTGGCAGAGGATTCAGTTAAATGTACAAGCAGTTTCCATAAATTCATGCTTTTCCAGTTCACAGTAAAGCAATTTAAAATGTTACTCTTCTCCAGAAATGGCAAACAAAGGGGCGATTGGGATGCAGCAAACGCATGTTAATACTGCAGACTAAACCATTTTTTTTAGTCGTTTCTATAGGGAAATATTTTTTTCAATATGTCTTTTCTGCCATACAAATGCTGAACCTTCCGCTTGGGAAAAAAAAAAGCTAGTGTGGTGGATCTGTGATGTTCTTTTTTTGTTTTCTCTGTTTCAGATTTTGCTTGGACTCTGCCCGGCAGAACCGCCAACGGCTTTCCATCAATTGGTCAAACTTTAGCTTGAAGAAAGCTACATTTGCTGCACATTGAGGGTGTTTAGAACTGTCAGGACACAAATCAGTAACTTAACTACTATACAAAACCCACCCCAACCCTACATCCCCTATCCCTTTACCTCCACCCACTTGTCCTCGCACAACTTCTTCCCTGCTGTGCCCAAATCACGCCCACGCTGCCTTGCTTTGTTCTTGTCCCTGTGTGTGGTTACAACACAGTTCCATCTGGACTGATCCACCTGCAAAACTGAAATGAAGTGACACAAAAAGAATCACAGAATGCTACTTTACATCTGATTTATTTTCCTTGCGTGCTTGTGTGCTTTTAGTCGGAGTTGAGCATTTCTCTTGACTGAATAAGCCACTGTCTGAAATGATTTTCTTACACTGGCTTAGCTGTAGTCAAAAGATGTTTACTATGTCTGGATGGTTTCCTTCTAAAAAAAAATAAATAAATGAATAAATTAAAAAAAGACAATGGAAACTCCAAAAAATGAAGTGTAATGAATTAAAAGCTGTATTTGAGATATTGTGACTTACTATCCCGTTGTTCCTAGCACGGCATCTCATCCACATGATTGACAAGGTAATGGGCCCGGTTAGCTGGTTTCCACTTCCCCCTGCCCCCCCCACCTCCACCGTATTTCACAGAAAGGAGGAAGCCGTAATACTTGACAATGTTCTTCTTTGGTTTTTAAGTTCTGTTTAACAAACTGAGTAAAAGTGTATCAGTTACAGTTTTGTTTTCTTTATTTTTGACCTGTAGCCAGCTTGTATCGGAATACTTTCAGAATGAAATTGAAAAAGAACAATACTCGCACTATAAATCTGTCATAGAGTGTATATTGTATTAACATTGAAGCCAAACTGGCTACTTTTAACATATTGTTAAGTAATATTAAATCTTGTCTTTCTTTTTTGAAAGATGGAATACAGTAGTATGGCAGGATTATGTGTCTTGTGTCAAATTTTATTTTCTACATACAGTAAAAATTCTCAAAGGACATACTCTGTATTTCATTCATTTCATGAAATACAGTTGGCCTCGTACTGGATGTTACGTTTATTGTCAAATCTGTGATATTCTCCGGCTGTTTATTACTAGATCACAGCTTTAGGAACATTAGAAATAGCTCAGTATATTTGATGTGACAAGTTATTTTTCTCCAGTGCCAACACTTATTATTCAACCTCACCACAGCAGCCTTTACATGTGGCCTGTAAACTTTGGCAATTCCAAACTTTCAAATTGCCTTCTGATGAAGTTCATATCCGCACAGTGCACTTCACTGCATGAACTGCATGGCAGAATCAAAGTCTAGAAAGTTGAAATCGCTAAGGATTAGTATGTAATGTAAATACACAATTTTTCTACAGGTACAGTTGAAATAAGTTGTAAGCTCAGGGTTAAAGGTAAAGTTGCCACACAACCTGGGTGCGGAAGAAAATTCCAACAACTACCAGATTTCTAAGAAGACAGGTGGATCAAAAACCCCAGGGACTGCAAAAGACTTCCAGAAAGACCTTGTGGCTGCAGACAGTGAGGTTTCAGTTGACCCAGTAAGGTACACACAACACAATGAAGGGTAACATGCCAAAATTCCAAGATATTGAACAACTACTGACCCCACAAGCACTTTTGGAGAAACTGGAAGCGGATTTCTGACATTTGATCTACCATCCAATAGCACTTAATTAAATTTCAGCCAATTGTAGTTAAGCACAGTTCAGTTGAGTTTTATTTATATAGGACCAGTTCACAGCAAGTGATCTCAAGGAACTTTTGAGATACAATGGAATCCAGTTTAATCAACATTAATCCAGTTCACTCTAATTGTGTTCATATAAGGCCAATAAAAAAATTGCCTAGGTAAGGAAACCAATGGAATGCACTGGATCTTTGGTACAAAAACAGGAATTCAGGTTGCCATTGGCCTGGCTCTGTTCAAGGATAATAAAATCTGATTTCCACGTGTAAAGTTTTGGCAGGTTTATGGTCACTTGTAAAACACTTGATAGTTTTACATATTTTAGATGAAATTACAAGTAGCCTAATATAAACAAAACTAGTTGTACTAAGAGGATTCAAGTTGTTTCACTAATTTCACTAAGCCGACAATGTTGGCTTAATAAAGTTGTTCTGCTGGCACGGAAGAGTTGATATGTTTTTCACTTTTAATTCATGCCAGAAGTAAAACACACAAACTTTTTGTCAGTTTGTTCGAGAACAATAATTCATGCGAGTAAAGCTTAATACAATCAGGAATGTAATAGTTACACATTAGTTATACATTTTATATATATATATATATATATAAAAGAAACAATAAGATGTTGTACAGCATATTTGCAAATCCTAGTTGGCAGATGTTGTTAGCACACCTCAAAGCTGAGCTTGCCATAACTTACCAATTCCCATCTTAATGTTAACTTTAAACTAAAACTTTGCTTTGGCTTCATAAAGTTGAAGAGATCATTGGTATCAATTTAAATGATCAAGCATGCAAATAAGTGTACTTGTTGAAAACCACCAGGTGCAAGGGGACTGGTGAATTTAGCTGTTCTACTTGCACAATGGCAGGAATTTGACCCATTGTTGCTCGTTTGCATTGCGGCTACATACAAGGTTGCAGGGTGAGTCACACCCTCGTTTATGGGTTCCTTTTGGGAAATCCTCCAATTAACAGTCATAATCAATCAAGAGGGGCTTTGTATCTGAGTCAAGTAGATCCCAAGGTACAGTTTCAGTTGCGAAGTACGTCAAACAGAACGCCACTTCTGTTGTTGCTGTGTTTCACATTGAACTCCAACTAATGAAAATTAATTTAAGCTAGTGAAGAAATAAAGTACATTTATCAATGTAAAATGTAAAACATTCCTCTAGTATGTTTTTAACATGAGTAATGGGCTTACTGACTTTTTTTTTTTTTTACTTTTTGTGAAGCATGAAAGACCACTTGCCCTTCCCTGCTCCTAAATAGTGTTATATAAAGGTTAGCTAAATGCATAACTACAGTGGGTTTGACAAAAATAACTAATTTTAAAGCTCAGTTTGCTTTGAATTTCTTCGGTAAAACCTAATTTCACATGTGCAAATGTGCACATGCACTTAAGGGATGCATGTGAAAACAATTACATATTTGTCATACTTATTTAAAAGGAGTATGAAAGTACATGAAATCAAATGCCGTGTATCCATAGCTTATATAGAGAGCAGCCAAATGGATAGTGAGGATGAGGAAGTGACCTATGTGGTGTACATAACGTCACTGCTTCCTTTTTTCCCCAAGAGTGGCTATTTCTTTAAAAGTGGGATTTCACTATGAGCTTTTGCATGATGAATGAGAAAATTGTGGTGAATAGTCTTCATCTAAGAGAAGACAAAAGGTTTAGACTTGTGAGAGCACACATATGAACCACCTCTGACTCAAATAATGTCAGGTATGAATGACTGTCTGGGTGTTTGCAGTGTGCGCTCGCTCTCAGTCACTGCTGATGTAATATCGGATGTACCACATTTAGGCAAATGTCCCACAAAACTACGCAAATTGTAGACTAATCAAAAAACACCTAGAAAACTGTGAGACACAAACGTAGGGTTTGATCTAAATAAAATGTGAAATGTTGGGTTTTAAAAAATAAAATTAAAAAAAGGCTATTCAGAGATGAGGGGTCAGTCACGGCTCAATTGGTAATAGTTTTATAAGTCTATAGAGGCACTTGAAATGAATGTGTTCTTATAAAATGTCACCTTAACCAGAGCAGTCTGGGGTTGAGTGTGACAAGGCATATTTAAAGTGATTGGAGCCGTCTTGCAACTCTTAATCAGATTTTCTTCTTTTTGTTGCCTGAAGCGCTTCAAGATTACATACAATTCCAAGAAGGGAATCCCCTTCTTTATTACTGGCTAAAATCTGGTCCAGTGCTGTTTTCAATAGCTAAAACAATCAACTTTCTTAGTAATAAACCTGGAAAAAGAAAAACAACAACCCAAAAACAGGATTATTACCAATTATGTCAATGGATAAACACTGAATAAAAAAATCAACTGCTGAAATCTAAAACAATCCATTTCAAATAAACGTCTCCTTTTTTTTTGGGAATTCCCTTGTGATGGAGGGAAATTCCCATTCTTTTAGGATAGACGGAAGATTAAAGGTCCTATCTACAGTATCCATTTTGTATTTGCCTGGATAAGTGTCAGACTGAAGTTTCCCCCATCAGTCTAAGTATAAGACAGCTACATCAGCACATCCTGATGCTTTGAAACCAGTTTCCAACAGGAACTGATTTACCATTGTAATCTTTCTTAATATTAATTCTTTGTTTCTTAGAAAAGTTCCCAGATACTCAGGTGGGGACTTGTGACTTATTTTTTTCCACTCTCGAATTGGTGGGTAGAGTGCTTGTGTGTGTGTGTGTGTGTGTGTGTGTGTGTGTGAGTGGAAGTTCAGTCACTTTTAGACCCTGTTGTAATGTGTAGGTGTGAGCAGGCGGGGGTGAATCCCCAACAGACAACTGGTAGCCTTTTTAAGATCTGTGTGTATTTCTGCTCCACTGTTTGTGGTTTGCTTATGGGGGAGATGATAAAGTTGCCCTTTAAAAGCCAAATTTGGCACCACTCATTCTGTGGGCTTTTGAGTTAAAGACAGGCTATTGTGCCATGTAAATTAGATAAATGTGTTGGAAACTGATTTAGCCACAAATACTGTAGCTTCTCTTTTAGCTGATTAGTAATTTAACATGTGACGCTACCTTGTTTTGGAACTTGTGTTATATAAACTAATTTTCAGACCTTTTGGTAGCAATGCTTTTCCCCTACTTTAACATGTTTTAAAACACATAAAGCACACCACTAAAGTTGTTAAAGAGAATAAAAACTTAATTCCCCAGTAGCCTATATTTCTTTAGACCTATTTCAATTTAAATGGTTTAATAAATCTAAGCCTGGTCTCCACATCAACTCCAAAAACACAAACATAACCCTATGCTTAGATCTGCAGTGTTTTGTTTCAATCAGAGGCCTTGTACCTGAACCCAAATAGAAAAATTGCAGTGCAAGATTCAGCCCCCTCCTGGGACATATACATCCAACTGACATATTGTGAGATGGCCTACTGTTCAATCAGGCCTTATCAATGCTTCCCATCAGTCAAGAATGAACAAGATGAATCAGAACTGTCTCAATCTGGATGGGACCCTGAAAGAGCATGCACCAAAAATATGTAGATTGTATTGCTTTTTTTTTCTCTAAATCCAAACTAATTCAATCTACATTTGAAAAATGAATATAGTGAATAAGTACCTTCACCGAATTCTTAATTCAAGGATATTCACATCCAAACCGGTGGAAGGAATTACAGCTCTTTAATCACTTTCTAAAAAAAACTCAAGTACAATCATGTGAAAGAGAAAGAACATCCTCTTTTAATTCTAAGGTTTAATGTATCAGGACATAATAATGATTATTTAAAAAAAATCTGATCCTTTTCAAGTCTAAAAGTTAGATAAATAAAATCTCGGATGACAGAAAAATCAAGTCAAAATGTAGATGGAGTTTGTAAAATACTAAGTGCACCATTACTGCTTCTATGAAAAATTAACATTGTTGCATCCAAGTGTTGCTAATCAAACGCACTTGATAAAACAGATCATGAGCACTTGTACGAAAGCAGAAGTTTTGATAGTCCAGCATTTTGGTGTGTCTTAACTCAATGTAAAAAAGGAAGAGTATCAGCATCTGGAGGCAATTGTTGCTGTTCATCAATCACAGAAGGATTACAAAAAACTATTTGCATTTACCTCATTTTTAAACCAGTTAAGGATCGGATGAGCTTTCAATAGTGTTTTGATACAAAGAAACCTTGCAGCTGAAAGAATGTGCACTTCCTTCCTCGTGTGACTGTAACTAAACTAAGACAAAATGTGTCACAGTTCACATTTTTCTTGTTTTATAAATGATGGAAAGCTGGGAAGCATTTGACCCTTTGTCAGGTTACAGTTATATGTCCATAAATAAAGTGAGTATGTGACCAAGTGCACAAAAATACAACAGTTATTTGTCTATGACTTTTCTGTGTACTGTAACTGCCTACTTCCTTTTTAATAGGAGATGTCCAGCTTTCTGTGCTTACTATAAAACCCAAGACAGCTGATTTCCCAAACAACATTACTTGCTTGTTTGTGTCAAAATCACACATTGACCCGACTGACTGTATGTTTTGGTCGCCAACTCATCTTTAAGCAGTTATTGAGGTATGGGTGTAACTTGAAACGGTCCTCTCTGTACCCTTCATCATGTTTCCTTCAGCTACACAACAGCTGGGAATCTGGCTGTCACAGTACAGCGTGCCTATTCAGGCAACACTGGGAAGGGGTTTTCCATCGTGCACAAACACACGTGACAAACTAAAAAGACATGCACACAGACTTAGATTAAGTAGCACCAACGTTTCTGTGGTTAGGTCATGATCTGTGGTTGCAGCTTGGGGCTGTAGTCTGTCTCAAGAATGAAAAAACACCCAAATTTAAACCAAATAAATCACCGTGAGATGAAGCGTGGGTTATCAGTCTTTTATTACGAAAATAACGCACCGCCTACAGAAAAACAGCACAACTCCAAGAAAATTTTTTTAAATAAAAAATATTGTCAGTTTGGATGTAGTCTTTACATATTTTGGTTATAAAAGTGAGTCTAAAACATTTTTCCTGTTATGTAATTAACGTTTGTGATACAAAAAAAAAGTATGGCTTTGCTGGAAAAAAAAAAGGCATCACATTGCACATTACACTAGAAAAATGGCCTTTTCCTGTTAAATATACTGAGAGAATAAATATCAATATAACTTTATACTTTTAATTCTGTCATCTAGAATATATATTTTATTAAACCGAAATAGTAAAGTTAAATGAAAATCTAACAATAGCACCACATGAAAAACTAGGTATCTAGATCAAAAATAAGAAGCTTATGCATTATTAATCACTTAACAGTAACATTCTACAATTAGTTTTTGGCGAAATGTCAAGAAAGTGCAATGGGTTTGTTATTTGACACTGAGGTATATAATATTTGAATATCGCATTGGCTTCCTTTCTACCACCACGATAAACTCTGCAATGCCACGGGAGAACTCTCAAAAGAGACCCAGAAAGGCAAAATTATTTAGTTTCTCTTGCAAGAGAGAAACGTTGGGTTTTGCGAAAGTATTTAAAAAAAAAAAATAAAAATAAAAAACTTGAGTTGCTTTGTTTGTAGTCAAGCATCTCCAAAATTGGAATCTCCACCCAGGTTATTGTCTGCATTGTAGTGCTGGTCTTCAGTGTTCAATAACTGTGAGGGTTAACTTGTTCCTTCCTAATAGTTTATAGCCGGGCGCACTCTTCACAGTGGTTTAGGTACTCTGCAGCCTCTGTGTCGTTGAACCTGGCGAGGCACTGCGGGCACTGTAGCTCTGACAGACCTGGGCATTCATTCCAAGCTGAGTTTGGTGTCGCTGCTGCTGAAGCTGCAGCGGGCTGCTGCTGTCTCTCAGCAACGATCCTCACTAGAGGCTCTGAAGTGTCCTTACTTCGCCTTGTGGAGATCCTGTGTCCTATGTGCACTCGACACATGGGAACCACGTCTCTGCTCTCTCTGCTTGCTCCCTGCTTAGAGACACAAACACTCTGTCAAGTCACGCATACGGCAACGTGCCCATGAAAAAAGGAAGCCGATTCTGCAGATGAACACGTTCACCAAACTGGAAGGTTGTTGTTGTCTCACCTGCTTGTGTAACTGCTGTTTTAACTGAGAAATCTGCTCCTTCAGGTCTTCAAGCTGACCCTGTGCTCGTTCTCTGTCAGCACGTTCTGACTTGAAGTCATCTGTGTAGATGAGAACCTTAACAAGGAATAGGCAGAAGATTAGATTTTTTTTATGTAATGTACAAAATCAGATTACTCATGTATAACAATGTACTTCAGAGCACTTTATATGCAGAATGCAGAGATGCACCATGATAACGAGGCAGCACCAACCTGCTGCTCCAGTGTCTGGATTCTTTCTTGGCCTTGTTTCTTAATTTCGTCAATTTCTCTATCCAGTCTTGCGCACTCTGTTATTTTCTCCTCCAGTAAGGCGTTGAGCCTGGAAATCTCTTGATGAAGCAATCCTGTACTAACAGAGCCCATCATAGGCATCAAGCCCTGCCTTGTGCTTTCCTTCAGCCTCTGACACAAACCTCGGATGTAATCTTCCCTGCTAGAGTCATACTTCTGCCACTGAGTATTCAGACTTTGTACCTAAAAAAAAAAGAATAAAAGTTGAAAAAGGTAATTCATTATTCAGGCCATGTTGAATGTCAGCAGTCTTATTCCAAACTTCAGAAATGTAAATAGTATTGCAACATGTTCTCCTGTATATGAAGACTTACATAAGCCACGCGTTGCTTTAGCTGGTGATTCTCCTCCTGAAACTGACATAGTTGAGCTTTTACAGCACCCATGTCAGAGGACTCTGATGTCTGCAAAACATTGCAGGTGAGAAGTTACATTAAATCTTTCTCCAAAAGAAAAAAATAAACCTGCAAAAACCCAAAAATAATCGGTGGACCTGTGAGCACCAATCTTGCTCCCAAGGCTTTACGCACCTCCATAGCCTTTTGCTGCTGGGCCACTTCCTCCACCAGTCCTACCCCCTTCTTCTCCCTCTCCAGTCTGGCCAGCAGCTCCTGGCAAACCTTAACAGTTGCTCCAAGCTGGCTGCGGAGCTGGTCGGCCTCCTCAGCTAGGGATGTACAGAGGACAGTCCTGGTGGCCTCTGCCCGCTCCCTCTCCTCCAAGGCTGACCGCAGCCTCTGGATCTCCTGGTCTTTCTCATGGTCTGGCTGACACCTGACACTCTCCAGCTCCAGTTCCAGCTCTCTTAGCTTCACATTCAGCCTCTGGCTCTCCTGGAAGGAGGGCAAGAGAAAATTAATATCATAGCCACAACCGGAATTCTATATAAGAATAAGAAATATTGCTCTCAATGCAGTCGTCATAATTTGCTCATATGACTTTAGTCTATTTGTGTCTCAGGATGTTCGTCAACATGTTTCAGTTATCTCAACTCAAAAGATACACAACTAAACATCATGGCATCAAGGAAACTGTGTTTTAAAAAACGTAGAAATTCAAAATATAAACGTTCATAATCGATAGAAAGAATTATAGAAAGACTGGCTATGAAACTACACACAAGGGACAGACTTTAGACATGCAGACCTTTTATGGGCTGCATGTTGGTTTTTGTTTTTTAACTTATCCATCCTTCATTATATTTTACCTCCGCCTGTCGAGATGCCTTGAACTCCATTTCATTCCTCTTCTGTTTTAGTTTGCATATTTCTTTGAGCAAGCTCTCCACCAACGAGTTGGACGGACCGATGACCATCGACTCTTTATCTTCCAACGTCATGTAGATCCTCTCGTGTCTCCCCAATCTGTTCTTCAAATCTACGATGATATTGTCTTTTACACAGATTTGTTTGTTGAGAAGCTCGATTTCCTGTCGCGTCTCATGATAGAGAGTATTCAGCATGCTGTAGCTCCGCATTTGGTCCTTAAACATGTTGTTATCCGTGTTTATACTGGCGTTATCCATTGCAGACTTCGTAGGTTTGACAGACGAATCAGTCATTTAATAATCCAGCATTTGACGCCTCTGCCTCTACTCAGTGTCTTGCAGAAATACACCGAGAAGGTAAATTCTGCCGGAGATTTGGCGCATCAGTGTCGAGAATAATATCCCCGAACGGTCTTGAGGGGATTTCCTAGGGAACTTCCCCGCGGACTTTTTAGCTTCGTCAAAACGGAGCCGTGCCTGCCAGCTTTCAAAGGCTCACCGTCGAGTGCGCAGGTAAAGTCGGGTTTGACATGTTGTTTGTACAAATTGATAACTGCAAAGACAAAAACATAAAAACACACACGTTAGGTTTAGGTAGCTCTGTCCAAGCCATGGTAGAAACAGAGACACAGCTGCTGCTTTCAAGGGCGTCGTAAATTCAAACGCTTTAAGTTAGGGGCGTTCCCCTAAGAAAAAATAAAAGAGACTCGTCTTGTTATTAGCATAAATGACTCCAACTGCTGGTTCAAATGCGCTTTATCTTACCTTAAGTAGGCTTTTTTTTTGCTTTCGATAAAAAAAATGATGGCATATAGTCTTAAGTTTAAAAAGTGCCGGACAACGCTAATTAAAAGCACATGAACTTTCCAGGGTAACTTACTGGTTTTCTACGTTTCCCGCCCTACCTACACGTCACACCAGAGTCATAGCAAATTCCCCATATAGTCCAGTCTTTTGTCTGTTTTGAGTTTTTCCCACAACCTTAAATGCATCTGATTCTTCTGTTCATCATTATGTAATTTAATTCTTCAGTTGTGAGCCTGAATTGCGCAGTAAGGGGCAGACCAGTGACTGTGTGATTGTTGTAATGATGACTGATTAAAGGATACATTATGACTGAACATTGTATTGCCCTTCATCCTCTGCTGCATTTCTATTTCCTGCAATTTTTAAGAACTACATCTGTTTCTTTAACAAATGAATAAATGATTACAGTTTCTGTGACATGGGACCCACGTTTAGTTCCACTGACTGTGCCCTCATAATATTGTCCTTCAATATATTCTGTAGCCTACTTTAAATTATATATTTGCAGTGGAAGAGCCCATATCAATTTAACATAATCTCATAGGGCAAATTAAGTCACTAACATCACAAAACTAGGTGCGTTCCAAACCAAGTACAGTGATAATTCATAGAAGTGATTAATGGTTAAATGGTAAATGGTTACTTTAAAAAAAAAAAAAGAAGTGAAAATGTCACAAAAATCAAGTTGGCTGCTTTTACCATTCTCAGTATACCGATCACCAGATTGTCACAGAATATACAGAAGATGGAGGCCCACCTGAGCCAACATTTTGTAATAAAATTTTATGGTTCTTTTGTTTGCCATAACTGGTGATTGGTTAGGTTTGGGTATTAGAAATAGATGGTTAGGTTTAGAAATTCAAAAATACATGTTTATGTATAAATATAGAACTTTTTTCCTCCTACATTTATAAATGAAAAAGTCTCACATGGTTGGAAACTTTCATAAAAAGACACATAGGTTTAGGTGAATTATTCTGCCATATAATAAACAACAAATGCAAAAATAAAAATGTTCCCACAATTTGCTAAGTAGCTATCTTATTATGGAAAGTGTAATGTTATTCTCTGTTTTGACCACATATGTTGCTTTGCATGCTCAGACTTTACATAGCAACATTAAATCTGCCAGTTAAATGAGTTTAATTCAGAATAAATAACAAAAAACTGTCACCGAGGTTACATTAGTTAAGGTTGATGCTGGACTCCAGGGACATAGTGTATCAAGTCAAAGTGAAACAACTGTCTAGACCGTAGGTGAAAGAGTTGACTGCTTTTTAGCATTCATCCAAAAAGATCAACAGTCCCACTGGGTGTTGGAGATTTTGGCCGAAACAAACTGTGACACATAAGATATGTTGAAGGGATTGTAGAGGTGAGTCATTATTCTCACATGGCAGTCATGTGAAGGTTGTCACATGACTACCCCATGAATCAAGGTGGACTGAGGAATGTAGATGACACTGATAAAATCAAATCATTCAATCTCACTTCCATGTTGGACATTCTTAACAGGTAATGTAAATATTGTAAGCTACTTCTAATGCCTTTTCTGATTTGGTTTCACAGCTTAATTCATGTGACAGGTGGCTCTCAGTTATCATCTGACATTGTGATTAACCTAGAAAATCCGAAATGTCTGGCACTCCCCTACATGTTGTCCAATAGATCAAAGGTAGATGACACATGGTAAAACAACTTAAAATGGGTCCAATCAGTTATTTGTTTTGATGAAACAATATTTGGACAGAAAATTAACTTAATTCAATTAATTTGAAGTTTCCTCAGGTAAAGGTGGCAGACTTGTTTCTCAGGCTGCTTTAATGTAGTTTTCTGATTTCCATCCATCTGAATGTATTAACACTGGGCTGGTTGAATAATTTAAGTTAGTAGTTTTCATGTCATTGTGTCTCAGCTGCGGTTTTTCTGTGTAGAGTTTGCAAGTTCTCCCCAAACATAGAAGGGCTCTCTTTGGGTACTCCAGTTTCCTCCCACTTTCCAAACACCTGTATGTTAGGTTGACTGGTGTCTCCAAATTCTCCCTTGGAGTGAGCGTGAGTTGTTGTTTGTCTCTGTGTGTATACCCTGTAATGAACTGGAGATCTGTCCAGTGTGTATCCTGTCTCTCAGCTGAGTTAGCCCCCCTCCCCAACCCTGCATTGGAATAAGTGGGTATGGAAAATGGATGGATGGAACCATGGGCATTAGGGTTCATTAAAAAAAGAAATTCCAGACACACACAGACAAACATGTAATTGGCAAATTTTAATTGCTGAAAACTTTATACAAGAATAAATGACAGTATTTGATATTTACACTGTAATACTAAAAATACTTTACATACTATAGCAAACATACACACAAAGGATCACGATTACTTACTAAGTTACTGCTCTTCAAAACACTACTGATCAAAAATCACATATTTTTTAGCTTACTTCTACAAACCAATTTGTTTCCAAACACAAACACAATAAAGATGTATATCAGAACAAAAGTTGAACTGAATTTATTGAGTAGAAAAATATTAGTTTTATATTATGGGGGTAGAAAATTGGCGCAGTTACACAGTTATAAAAAGTTTATCAAGAATATTAAAGTGTTGAATGGAAAGAGAATATAGCCAGCTATTTCTCATTTTTGCTTGAGAAAACAGAGGGAATTTAAAAACACTAAAAAAATCCCTCTACGCTTACACAAGGATCACACCTTTTCTCAAAATGCACTACATAAAAATAATCAGTTTTTATGTCAGTGGCACTATGGTAGAGTTGACTTTCTTAAAGGTGGAAATACTTTATCAGGAACACCAACACTTCATCAAAATATATTTTTACTAGTGTGCATTTCAATCACAGATTCCCATCTCAAGCTGTCAACACCTTCAACTCTTTCAATGTAAGTAGGTTTTAATGCAACACTTGAAGAGTTTTCTCTTAGAAATAACTTCTAGAGATGTATCACTCATAAAATACGTAGAAGAGAAAAGAAAAATGCTTGAATTTAGTAGAGAACATCTTTATCCAGGATGCAACTATATCTGTCAATATTTTGGTGTCAGTTAGTTTCACCCCCTGGATTCAAAGCTTTATCAGTTTTCTTTCCAACTATGCAATTTGCAATTCCCCTGCACCATACAGACACAAGAATAGAGTTTTCAAAAGTGTCCACTAGGGGGCACTTGCTCCATGTAAAATAAACTAGAGTCTATGACTCAACTTCCAAAAGTGTTCAGCTGTTGAAAGTTTTTTCTTTTCTTTTTTTCAGTTCAGTATCCACGACCTGCAAGCCCACTTGCATCATTGCTTTAGAGTCAAATAACTATGTTTTGTGTATATAATGTGTTTTTACTCCTGTATGTGCCGCATACAACAAAGTTTTAACCAACTTAGGAAACAAGGGGTTTTGTCTTCTGAGGCCTGGAAATCATCTTTGCTGTGCTGTAGAGCGGACTAACCCATATATATAACCCATAGCTGCAAGTTGTGTGTCAGCTGGATAAGGACAATAAACTAAATTTGACCTTTGACATTGACATCATTTTTTTGTTGCCTGTCCTTTCTAGCACTGCATCTTACGAATGCTGCGTGAAATTCTCTTAAACTCGCGCTGTCCCTTCTGCCAGCGCTTCAGTGAGGTGATGACCAGAAGACCATCCACCTTCTGACCCATAACAAGGTAGGCGGAATTGATGTCATTTATCTCTTCACAGATGCACTGCAGTCCATCTTTCAGCCACAGCACCATCTTCCTCAGGTCTCGCTCTGTCACGCCATTCATCATGTAGATGGTCTTGCTCTTGTTCTCTGGCACTATTTTGGTGTCACCATTGATATAGGAGATCTCCTTGACTTTGATTTTCAGAGCTTAAAAATACATGCAGGAGAGAAAAAGGGTAAATAATGAAGAATCATCAGTCGCCAGAATAAAAGGATACCGTTTTAAAATGATGAAAAACATGGAAGGGAGTCATCTCAACATCTATGAACCAAAAAAAGCCCAGCTTCTCTATATAGTCCAATTGATCCTGGGATGTTTTAAAAGGCTATATGTTGATCCAAACCATGATCTATTATTACCTGAACGATGCAAGATTTGTTCCTCAACCGAATATGTTACCTAGGTGCTTGAATCAACCCAAAGAGCAAATGAGAATGAAACTAGGTTAAACAGTGGAACCTATCCATCAAAGTCCTGTAACTTATTCCCCCAGCAGTCCACCAACCATCTACTTTCCACTTGTGCATATTGCCAGAGTGTTAGCTGAGAAATTTTTGGACTATACACATCACAGTCGTCCAGTGAAGTAAAATGCTAACTTTCTGTTTTTGCTCTGGCCTATGGGAGAAAAACAATATTTTCACAATAACCTATTCTGATATATCCTAGAAGCCATCTGAGATGCTTATGACCCTCATATGCCATTTACAGAGGGAGACAAAAGCCACAATCTCTGTAACAATATACTTTCTTTTGAAGGTTTTCTTGAAATTAAGGCACTTGCAGCAGTTAAATTTATCCTTGCTGTCATTCATTTTTTGGGACCTCCCATGATGACTTCTTAGCGTCCCTGTACTTCACTTTAGGAACTACTGCTCTAGAAATGGAGGACTTACCAAAGTCATTCTTGCAAAGGTTGTCAACAATTTCGTTGTCATTTTCATCCGTTTCTTTGCAGGCGTCGCATACCCTGGGTACTAAAAGAGAAATAAATATTACAGAATTTGCCATAACTGAGCATAAAATATTATATAACTTTATGTGAGATATAATTCAGATATGTTAAGACTCAGAAGCGGAGTTTATACCAAATGAAAAATGCAAGCATTTTCATCCTCAGTGCCTCCAGTACATCGGATAGTAAACCTTTTCGAATCAGAGTTAACCGGATTCTTACCCTCTTTGGTGACTGGCACAAAGTTGTCGATGCTTGCAGGCGGTATGCATAGGTCGTTGTCGAGTGGGAAACGGTCGCAGTCCAACATCTTTGGCCATGGAAAGCCAAACGCGGACATGACGGGCGCGCAGCCGCGCTTGACGCTTTCACATAGCGACCTGCACGGCTGTATGGGCTCGTCCAAATCGTCCAGACAAACGGGAGCAAAAAGAGAGCAAAGGAATTTTCTTGTGTCGGGGTGGCACTGCTTCTGAACGAGAGGGATCCAAGACGAAGCTTGCTGCAGAACTTCATTCATGGTTTCGTGTCCGAGCAGGTTCGGCAGGCGCATCTCCGTGTATTCTATATCATGACAAAGGAGGAGGTTTGCAGGAATTTGCTTGCATTTGTTCTTCTTGTAGAACAAATCATGCTGGCCAAAGTTGTACAGTCCGTGGATGGCTTCCATACAGGGCAGTGTTATCGCCCACAATACTGTCACAGTCGAAATAAAAACATTCATTTTGTTCGTGCGTTAAAGTGGTAAAAAAGACGCTTATTCAGGCATCAGCCAGAGTGGATGGAGCGTTTGTCAGTGGCCAGCTCCTGCTGTTAACTGGAGGTTTTCTTCCAGACATGTCTGGGAGGAGTCTGTAGTTTGTTCATAAAAAAAAACTCTTCTTCATCCTGTTCAATTAGTTTCCTGATGTCAGGTGAACCGTGCAGACAAATTTGCCTTTTCAGGCAAAGACAAAAAAACTCTCCCTCGTTTCTCCACTGGGTAGGTAGGCTACTGAGAGAAATAATGATTTGTAATTGTGGCTCGTAGTATTTTATCACTAGTCGTTTTCTTGACAGTTTCCCTTCTTTTCCCCGTCTCCAGCCCTACATGAAATCATAACAGAATTTGGCTGACAGGTTTTCCTCATTACGCCCAAATCAGCGTATACCCAGAGTGATCCATCAGCTTGCTGTTTTTCGACGTGCTCTGTAAATAGTTGGGATATGGCATTATAGGGGCATTTAGCTCAGTTCAGTGAAGCGTTAATTTTCCATCATTAGGAGTGGTGAAATCCTCTTGGCAGGTCTGCAGGTTCATACCACATGGTGAAATATGGCTTGCCCTGGTGTGAGGGGCAGACCTCCTCTCAGCATACCCAGGGGTGAAACTAAATCTGCCAACCCCCTCTGCAGCACTGCAGCTCTGGCTCCTATCCCCTCCCAGACCCCCAAAGAGCTGCATAAGGCAGTGTGGTTCTTGTCAGGCTCAGACTCCAAGCTTGAATGCAAAACATGTGGAATTTCTTGCTAAAAGGGTCAGTTCACCCAAATTACAGACAGATATTTTTCCCAATTACCCCTCGTAGATTGTTCATTTGCAGATGATTTTTTTTAAAAGCAGATATGTACTGTTGAGATGACTGTTTTTATTTGAGTTTATAGAATTATTTAATGTAATTTCTCAGCAGCAATGGAGTGATGAGAATTGTTCACTCTAAATGCGTCCAGGGTGCAAACTTCTAACTATCCACCTTCTCTAAGCAAAATCTAATCATTTAAAAAGCTCATCATTGTTTTAGATATAGTTGGAAAAATAATTAAACTGAAAGCACTGGTACCTTATATACTCTGAATCAAACATTTTAGTTTATGTTTTGTGCACCCCTTTTTTAGTTGTAACAAAGGGGTTGTCTTTTGCAAAGGTTTCTACTTCACTTGTTTTTTCTTTCCGATACCATAGCAGTACCTGTCAACAATTTGGTGAATTTAGCTTGTATCAAAATTATTTTATAAATGAAGAGCTGCACCTTAAAGATGTCATAAATTCACCAAATCCTAAACAGAGAGAGAAAAAAGAAATAAGGAAAAATGTTGTAGAATAAAAAAAAGAAAAGAAAATAACAATACAAAAATATAAAAAAGAACAAAGACTTGTCGCTTCAGAAGAAGTTTCTGTGTTTGACCTGACAGTACGGTAAGTGGATTTTTTTGGAGCTTACTTGTTCTCCTTGCTTTGATTTTCACTGGATGCTCCAGTGTCCTAAATAATTCCTTTAAAAATATCAGAGGCAGCATCACAGTGGTTACATCTTAGTGGTTATTATTTCTTTGGGGGTTTTCATTGATGATTTTATCGGACCGATTTGTTTGGCGTATATGAGGGATTTTTATTTTTTGATGTTGTAATATCTTAAGGTCTGTGAACAAAGTTTCCCTTTGAGGGCAATGAGATCACTTGAACTATAATAGGTATTTCCTTTGTAATAGTGCTCTGGTGTTTTCCACATTACATAGAAGCACTATTAGCATGAAAATGACATCATCATAATAAAGTACATTTGATGTGGATCAAATATTTTTTACACACATTACATGCTTCATACCTCCTTTTCTTCAAAGCGTGTTCAGTCTGTTGTCTCTCTTTAGAGACACTCACACAACCATTTAAGGACTAAATCTTTCCTTACACCTTACACTCGACTCTTAAGCTGAGCTGTAGGTCAGCTGGCTTGACGGTATTGTGGTATGACAAATCACATGCTCACTCTTTAGCCTTCAAATGTGTGCTTTTGGCTTATATATGAATTTCTTAAAATTTCATATACACCCCTTCTGAGATGCATCCCAGCATTTCACCTTTTGAAGATTATAAGAAATAAAGGCCATACATGGTAACTTGGATACAAAGGGGGATAATTGCACTGAAGCAAAACTAACCCCCCCCCCCCCCCACCCACCCCACCAATGCACACTAACACACATCCTTCTTCTTCTTTTAACATGCTCACTCTATCACCAATACAGTTTCACAGACAGTTAAGGTCAGAGGTTTGGGAAAGAGGTAAGCTGATCTCAGGCTTGAGCTTAACATCAACCCAGCAGGTTCTCATTACAACTCTGTGTGAAAATGAGACACGGCTGGTCATTCCAACCGGTCCATCTGCAGCCCAGTAACCCTTTGCTCTTACTGTTTTTCCTGAACAGTGCTCCACCCATTTCCTTCTCCTTTTTAATAGAGAATCGAGGGCCAGACCTCTGTTTAATACAGTCACAGAGCATGGTTCAAGAACAAGAGAAAACTAAATACTGGTGGAAATGCTTTGAGGAGTCTGTTTATTGAATGTTCTGAAAAGAAGCATAGTGCAAACCCAAATTTTGTTTGTGAAAAGCCCTGCTATGGCAATATTTTCATGTAGACAGATTCTACAACAACATATGTAGAGTGATCATAACGATAGCTCTGGAGATGATTTATTCTCCCATTGAAAAATACCAATCACAGAATCGATGCGGCAATGATTCATGCAGGTAAAGGCACATGGAGCTTGTTCAGTGTGCCACAATTGTCCATTTTTGTCAGATGAATGTGCTACAAAAGGTGGACATTTTTCAGAATGATGAACAGGGAGACTGAAGTTTATTCAGTCTTAAGCCCACATGTAACACCCAGTTATATTTGTCTGTGGAAAGTTATTCATCTTACAAAAAATATAATTCATTCCCATTCAAAAAGTTTTGAAAAATAAACAAATCCAAATGTCTCTTGAAATTTATGTATGCAAAGAGAGAGAATGAGAAGGCTCTGTGTCATACACAGACCTCAAAAATTTATTAGAAAATGTGGAATAAAACTAGATTCATCCTCGACCACCAGTGGTCTGAAACCCAAGTAGTTGCAAATGTAGTGTGACACACTCTTGGATTAAAAATGCATGACTTTACACAAACTAATTTTCTTCACCTTTTAAAAGTTGATGTTACATGATGTTAACATGCCTAATAGAATGGGTTATTTCAAATTATCCACCATAAAAAAAGATTTACTAGCAATGACTTATTTTCCATGGCCTCTTGACTGCAAGCTCAGAATCATACAATGCTGAACATTGTCTAGAAGTGCAATAATGAGTTTGTTATCTTCAATTGTTCCTTTTTGACACTGACATTTTGGGAAGTTTAATCTATCCAAGTGGATTTAATCTCATTAGGGCTTTGCAGTCATAGGCTATATAGATTGTGACTACTTGGCGTAATTGATGTTCTCTTTGTACAGGTCTCATGGACTCAGCATGGGGTTTCAGTGCAGCTGTGGGAATTAAAATGTAGACCACAAGACACAAAGAGGACCAAGTGCCAAAAATGATTTTTTTTTTTAACAAAAGCATGGAAAACAGTAGCACAAAATAGTTCTCATTATTTCACACTTAGTTTCACTTCAACATAAAACAGATCTTTGTCAAGTTTGACTTTTGTAATTTCCACAGCAGAGCAAAAGCTAAAGCACCAGCAGCACCACCAAAACACCCCCAAACAGCTCACAGCTCAAAATGTTCCACATATTTCTGATACTTCCCCCAAGTGGTAGCAAATCACTAAGGCAAGATTGTTTCTAAAGCCCCAACACTGGAGAGCCTGAAGATTTATGCTTAGAAATTCGGCACCAGATTGTCCAGGATTCAATCTACTAGTTACACATAGCAAGTCAGTACAATTCCTCTGGATTAACATGATGTAGTTGTGTATTTCACACTCAAACACAATCTTTTCAATAACCAGATCACACAGTTTTTGTGCCTAAACCTAACCAAGACTAACTTATAATAAATGCTAAATGAATGAAAACAAAGAAGTGAAAAAAGTGAACCAAGCTATTTTCATCTTTGTTAGATAAACTAACTGGTTGTTGGTTGTAAATTCACAGTAACTTGTGGATATTAAAGTGGTATTCTGTGATCAACTTTGTCATACAACACTGAGAAAAAAATTCAATAAATGTGTTTCTTCACATTTTTAACTAGCTGAATAAAGGCTTATGGTGAAAATCGCAACACTGCAATATCATATTATAAAGTTGTGACAGTTCAGTTGTTGAATATAGATTTAAAACAAACAAAAATAAATAGACAAGCAAAAAAAAAAAAAACACAACTTAATTTTTTGTTACTGGATTCAAAAACAGTATCATTGTACCTACCATAAAGCCAGCAACAAGGCAGGCAGGTTTATGCTCGCAGGATATCTGTGGATCAGTGTGACAAGCAGATCCTTCTGTTGGGGTTTGCTCTTTGACCCCTGACCGTTACTGAGGCTGGAAGACTCACACTGTGAAGGGCTCTTCGGGGGATAATTTACAACTTAGACCAAAGTACAAGCAACTCTGCAGTCACAGAAAAGTGTTCTGAATGACCCATCCCTGATTTTTCCCCATATGGAGAGGGGAACTTCACAGTCCAGGAAAAAAGACTACGCTTGCTTATTTGCAAACTTGTAGTTATCAAGCATGGGAAAGCTCTAGAAATGTCTTCACCCACTGTAGAACAGAAACAGACTGACAAATATCTTTGGTCGACAGTTGCATATACAGAATTCAGAGTAATATAAACCTGTTACTTGTAGCTGAGGTTTGGGAAAGAGGTAACCTAATATCTCCCTAAACCTTAATTATATGAACTTTGTGCAAAAAAAGTTCCCCAGTACACAAACAATTTACTATTCTGGCAGAAGTCATGGATCATTTGCCTTTGAATAGTTTGTGTTGTGAAATATAATCTTACATTCCTTTAGTGCAGGAATTTGAGGGTTAGAAAAAACAAAGTAAACAGAGCCCCTCTTAATTTTAGCATTAGTGGCAGTGGGTTAGCAAGTGACCCACAGTGACCCCCAGAATACCAGACACTCAAGGCTCAAGTGTAAATAAAGGTTTGGTATTCATTCATGGCTGTGACACTACAACAAGGATACATGTGTGGAGGTGTAGCTAAGCTATCTGTTGATCTATCTGATTCAAACCTGGAATAAACAAATTAATAATCATGTCTTTTTTTCTCATCCGTAACCCTGTTATGACAACCCCATGCATTATTCATTTTAAAATGCAGGCAGAA
>JAOXYM010000004.1:17954602-17969092 GCA_028567055.1 Leptatherina wallacei | reverse complement strand
TAGATAGATAGATAGATAGATAGATAGATAGATAGATAGATAGATAGATAGATAGATAGATAGATAGATAGAAAACTTGAAACTATCCCCTGCAATTTTTATTTCTCAGCCTCTGAAGAAACTACAAACATGAATAAAGAACTTTTGAAAGGTTAAACTGTTGTTCAACTTCATTCATTCATTTTCTGCACTGCTTAATCCAATTCAGGGTCACGGGTGAGCTGGAGCCTATCCCAGCAAACTTATTATTATTCCAATTAATCAGTTGAATAATAAAATAAAATAAACTAACACTTATTGCACTTGCACAAGCTACTATGTGGTTAATTCCATATCATGCATTTTTTAATGTTTAGTGCAAGAAAAATATACTAACTTTCTTTATTGAAAATTATTTAGCAATTTATACATAAAGTGCTGTTTATTAACAAGGTATCTGTAATCCACAGTCAGCATATACAGAGACCATCATGAAAGGAAAAGATCATCATCAAAACAGAATTTGGAACAAAATAACCCATGTTATATCTGTCCAAAGTCAATGAAGAATTCCTGATACTTACATTATTATTATTTTTTTGCATACATCTATAATCTTTTTTATGGCTTCAAAAAGATTAATTATATCAAATTAGGCCCAAGATCAAAGCAGTGACATTTGTTGTTTTTCATGGGATTTTGTTGACATAACTATTAAAGAGCAGGGAGGTAAAAAAAAAAGAAAAAGAAGAAATAAAACTTTTTTTTAATTGATTCCAGGAAGACAGACATTACCACAGACAATTGTAGCCTTTCATTGGTTATCAAAGTTATACCAACCATGAAAAAGTTTCCATTTAGAAGTAGAAACCAACTGTTAAAAACAAAGTGTTTCATTTTCTGCACATATGAACATGTTTACAATAAAACATTCAGTAATTAATTGGTGACTAGAACATGTGCTTTTAGTCAAATATTGCATTACAGGAACATAATGCAAGACAGGCTTGACTTCAGGCTTTTTCAGATATTAGTTTGGAATTATTACAAAAGTGAGCTATGAAATCAACCTCAGTCAAAATATTCTAATCAGTAGGATAGTCATTTGAAATGTGTTCTTAGTATTGCTACCTTGAGGTCATGAAAGCCATGACTGTAAAATAATAAAAGCAGTAGAACAATGGTGGAAATATGTCCGGGCATGTATCAGAATGTATCAAATGGTGCAGTGTCCAATAAAAATCCTTCAGATGATGAGTAGGGGATGAAATTGAATTTTATATGTAGACTTCCTCAATGTTTGCATCTACACTTGAATTTCTGCCTCCAAAAGGCTTGCAGTGAGGGGCCCTGAGTCAACTCTAATTCCCCCTACCCCAGTGTCAGAGATAACTGGTGAGGCACTGGGGGTCCTAATGGTAAGCGAGGAGAGAGAGGGGGAGAATGTGGGTGTCATAGCTGATGGGGTAAGTCCTGTGTTCCTGGCTAAAGGGGAATAAACATATTTAGGATAAGAGGGCTTCCTGCTCAGGCTTGGTACTTGGCCTGCCTTTCGAGGATGAACAGTCCTAATACCTGGATGAGCCACTCCTGTTATAAGAGGTGGTGGGTACATTAGACAGCTAGACTCGGCTGCCAAGTCCTCACGACCACCTTGAAGCTCCTCATCAGGAAGCATACCTATATCTGTAAATACACAAGCTAGAGTTTGGAATCGTGGCTCCCAGTCTAAAAGGTAGTCCCAGTTGTAGCTGCCGTGCAGCTGCTCCTCAAGGCACAACAGAGAGGACACAGAATCTGCAGGGGCTAGGGCTTCAGAGAGGGGGGCGTACCCTTTCGTCTCCACGTTCTCTTCTAAATCTCTCACTTGAAGTATTGCAGAAAGTAGACCCTCACCTCCTCCCTCGTCTTTAAAGTGGTATATACTTTCTGTGCTGGCCAATCCTGAGGGTAAACATTTATTAAGAGATAATATGTGTTCTGGTCCTAGATTGATGGAATGGCAGGAGATATTATCTCCTGGTAAGAAAGAGTTAGGAATCTCTGTGGTCGGGTTGCTGGAATTGTCTCTTTTACGGCAGGGATTCTCATTGATCCACTTAATTTCCTGGTCTTCAGCTGTCTCACCCTCTGCTGATCCACGGCCACTTGAGTCAGACTGACTGTATGGCTTTGAGATTTCTCTCTTTGTGACCAAGATGTTGGACTGTGTCAAATCCTGCAGAGATATAGCACTTTGTGTTTGGCTATTGGATCCACTGAACGAGCCACTCCTGTGGTTTAAGTGTGCCGCAATGGCAGCGGCTTTTTGGATGGCTGTTTCTTTAACTTTGTACCTGAGAATCAAGCCCATAAAGACTAAAAGGACAAAGAGAAACATAATGAGTGATACACTCAGACTAAGTACGTGTGCATCAAGGGGAACACCAATAAGTGCTTCCGCTGAGCTGGAGATATTGACAAAAACCAGGCAGGTTGTAGTTCTGGAGCCCAATCTGGGACTACCTGCAGACACAACCAGTTCCACCATGTCCTCAGTGGTATGGCTGCCTCTTCTGCGATATACAGGCCCAGACACAAAGATGGCACCAATTGTTTTGTTAATGGAGAAAAATGGTGATGAATTCACAAGTGAATACTCCACCAGCCCGTCCACTCCTCCATCGTGGTCCATTGCCATCACAAAACCAACTGTCTCTCCAGGCGTCATGTTTTCTGGCAGGAGAAAATGGTATTGCTTTTGGGTGAAGATGGGACTAAACTCATCCACTCCTTTAATGGCCACCTGCACTCTCACAGTAGCTGTTTTGTCACCTTTGTCCCTGGCTTCCACTACAAAACAGTACTCACTTTCTCGTTCGTAATCAAAGGTTTGTCTGGTGTGAATGTCGCCTGTGAGGGGATCAATGGCAAAAGCCTCCTTCCTCTCTGGGTTGCCACTGCCGTAGTCCATGAAGCAGGAGGACAGAATAGAGTAGGTGAGCTGGCCATAGGGACCCAAGTCGTTGTCAACAGCATGGACAGAACATGTGTGGGTAAATGCTGGGAGGTTCTCTGATACAGAACAGTTAATTGTAGGGAACATAAAGTACGGAGTGTTGTCATTCTCATCCAAAACTGTGATGAAGACAACTGTAAAAGCCACTTTATGGTTTTCAGATGCTTCGCCGCCATCAGATGCTCTGATGGTGAGGATGTATTTCAAATCTTCCTCATAGTCAAGTGAGTGGTTGACCACCAAAAGGCCAGACTGTGGGTCAAGCTTGAGGTGACCTTTACTATTGCCAGAAACAATGTCATATTGCACGAGGCCATTAATGTCCAGATCGGGATCCTGAGCACTGACCTGGACCAACCTGGTACCTATCTGACTGTTTTCACTCACCTGTGCATGGTACTCTGTGCTGGAAAAGATGGGGACATTGTCATTGCAGTCTGTCACAGTCACCATGATGACAGCTGAGCTGTTCAGAGGAGGTGTTCCTCGATCAGAAACACTTATTGTTAGTTCATAGCTGTCAGTTGTCTCTCGGTCCAAAGGGTTACACAGAACAAGCTTTCCAAAAAATTTCAACTGATTGTCAACTAGAAACATTTTTTCTTCTAGACAGAACCGTTTCTCCTCATTTCCCCTGATGATGGTGTAGTCCAAATGGGCATTTTCAGGGCTCCAATCTTTGTCCTCTGCAGAGAGGGTCAGTAGGCTGGTGTCGGTGGGTGTGTCCTCTGGCACAGTGAGTGTGTAAACATCCTGATCAAACACAGGCTCATGGTCATTGAAGTCCAGGATCAGGACATCGATGGATGTGATGGTAGAGCGTACAGGATCGCCTCCGTCTCTTGCCTCAACAAGAAGATGAATCAGGTTGCTGTTTGATATGGCCTTTAATGGCTTGTTGGTGAAAACAGATCCTGCAAAATGAAAATTGTGTATTAGAATTTTTTTTTAATTAAAGCTGTTTTGGCAGATACTTCTACAGATGAGCCACTTAGAATAACCAGCTACTTCATTCATGAGTCATTTACCTCCCAGCTTTTCAGAAGTATCCTACAGACCATGTCAAAAAGTTCACATTAAAATTTCTCACTCCACGGTTTTCTTAACATCGCTCATGCATATTCATCACAACACTTAAGCCAAATGAAAAGGGGAAAACACTGTTGTATATTTAACTGCACATAGATGTTTGCAGAGATGGTGTCCTGTGACAAGGAAAAAGACTTTTCTACACTTGACACTAACTTAACTGGTTATTATACTGTAAGCGCAATACAACACTTAGCAAGTAAGAAGCCAATAAAAATCTGACACCACACTTGTTAATTAAGCCTAAATGCATAGAAATAACATGTTCAACTTCTACCAACCCCCATGAATATGTTTAACACCAACAATGTGACCTGCATATACACTTTAACAGACTGATGAAGTCACTAGTGTTATGCACCTCAGTTCTGAAAAGGTGTAAAGTGAGCATATCAGGCTTCAAGTTGTTATTCTAAGTTAAGAAGGGCTTTCTCAGCTTTAAATCATGATTATAGTCAACATTTTTAAGGGAAGACTTTTAAGTTACCTTCACATATCAATCAAGTTGACTAAAATCACCATCAGAATCTTTGATACTAAGATACAGAGAAGTAAATTCATTACAGACACAAGAGTTTGAAAAGAAGTAACACAACTCCAACAAGGAAAGTACTGTTAAAAGAAGGCTCTGTAGTTGTGATCTCAGAGGACAGTCAGGGCATCAACTCCAAACACTAAGGGATATACATATTGGAATCTTACAAAAGTCCTTTTTACTCATGACTCAGTTTCAGATTTTGGACAGTAAAGGGGGAATGCAAGGAGATAAACAAAACAACAAAACAACTGCTGATTCTTCGGAGGAATTGCAAAACTGTAATATCTTTCAAATGTTATGATTTGTTCCTCCTAAGAATAAAAACTCAACTATATGCCTTTGTGGCCAAAGAGTTAAATCAAAATTGCCATGCTCATTAGATATCGCAGTGGAACATCTTGTCCTGTGAAACATTTCTTAAATGAATTCCATGTGCAGACTGTAAGAGAAACTTGTTTGTTGGATTGAATCAAAGATTTTGACCATCCAATTTCTTATTCCACTTCACTGTCACTTAAACCTTTGTACATGATGACCACATACATCCTGAAGCAGCACCATACACTGTGAAACATATAAGCATGGAAAAAGTGAGGCCCCTGCTCAACAGAAAACACCAGATTACATTTCTGGATTGTAGTAGGGGAGCTTTAGTCAGCCTGAATCAGATTTCCAACAGTGCCCTACAAAAGGTGCACATTATTTTCTCTTGATATCAAATCTGGAGTTTAAACATGATAGAAGCTCATAAATCACACTTGATGGAAAATGACAGGCCAGGGCTAGTTTAGTTTCAACTTTGAAGGATTTATCGTCTCTCTTGCTTTTAAAAAGAAGGGTAATAGTGCATTCATAGTTAATCCGAACATGTCGTAGTGATTTCTTTATGCCTCCTCTTGTTTCAGAGCTATCATGTCAATTTAGAAACCATATATAGTCTAACACAAATACCACACATGCACACTAACATACAATCCAATGTTAACGATTTATCAGACATAGTGCAGCTTTTCCATCAGTTAAACTGTTTACCAGTGTCAGGCTGGATATAAAATCCTTGTAGAGGAGATGAAAGCAGCCTGTAGCTAATGTTGCCATTAAATCCACAGTCTCTGTCAGAGGCAGATACTGTCAGAACCAAAGTGTCCTCTGAGATCAGTTCTGACAACTCTACCTGAAAGAGTAAGCAAACAATTATTCATATCTGTAGGAAGAACATTAATCATTTTCTATATTCAGTTACCACTTTCTAATACAATGCTTCTTATTGTTTAATTAAGCATCTATTAATGCCTTATATATCCGCATTAATCCAAACAACTCTTTAGCTTCTTCTTAGGAGGTTGTGCATTCAGGTAACTCTTATTTCTGCTTGGAGTCCATTCAAGAGGACAGTCTGATAGTAACTAAGCTTCAGAACATATGGAACAAAATCTACATAATAATAGTAACAAAAGCATTCAAAGTATTAAACTTATTAAAATGAAGGAACACTATTAATAATTTATAGCCATATGCCTAATAGTTTTATAAAATGAGAAGATGGAGCACTCCAACTATAAAACATATTTATTTCAGTTTACACTTCATGTGGAGTACTGTATTTACAAGTTTACACAAAGCCTTTTAAGGGATTTAATGTAAAGTCTGCACAGCTTCAAAATGCAAGTTTTCATAGGATTTATTATTATATGTAATCATAGGTGAAACCTCAGATAAAAGTTAAAATGGGAATGTTAAAGAGGAAAGAGGGGGCCTGATGAAAGACAAGCTACATCATGAGAAATGTGTCTTTGAAGGTAAATTTATACTTTTATTCAAACAAAAGTTAGGATCTTCATTGTTGTTATGTAATTTTGAACATTACTCTCACTTTATTTAATTTTCCAGTCTTTTTAGAAGTGACAGATTAACTCATTTGGCAACCTATTGAGACTTTCTACTAACAATAAGCCACCAATCTTGCAGCTATTGCCAGAAAATAATGGAGGAAAATACTGTTGTCTAAACATCTTACAGCAGAATAACAACACAGCTGCTATGAATCCTCTATCCATTCTGACTGATAAATATTCATTGCTTGTACCTGATAGGAGTCTTGTGTGAACACTGGAGCGTTGTCATTGATGTCAAGCACTTGAACTTTAACCTCTCCAGAGGTCTGGTGCAGTGAGTCAGATGCCCACACTGTCAGAGTGTACTCTGTCTCCACCTCATAGTCAAGGGCTCGGGTCAGGGTAATGACACCTGTGTAGGGATCGATAGCAAAGGGAACACTGGTGGTGCTGTTGCCTTTGAAGCTGTAGGTGATGGTTGAACTCAAATCAACGTCGTTTGTAATCACTTCTGTGACCACGTAACCAGCTGGTAGATCTAGGGAGAGAAAAAACAGTGCCATGTTAGCTGGAATAAACTTCCAGTTAAACTACAAAGAGAGCTGCAGGGTATAAGCTTACTCTCAGCTATAACCACAGGCTCCATGGGTGGAATGGTGGGGCTATTGTCATTGACATCCACCACTTGGACCCTAATGGTGGTGGTACTGCTGAGTGGAGGTTTCCCTCTGTCTACCGCCTGCAGAACTAGCCTGTAAATACATAAAAAGACAATGATGCTTATACTAATGTGTATCAGACTGCATTTTAATCTACCGCGTATAACAATGAGAAGATGTACAAAATGTAGTAGACACATGGCAGATGAAATGGATGTAGGTTTTTTCTGCTTTGAGAACATCCTAAAATCAACAATCGCTTTTTAATTGTGCAAATTTATGAGCTACAGTCTAAAAAGCAAGAACTAGAGAGTGATCCACAGTTACTCTGTTGCAGCTGCAGCATAGTGATATCTTACATCACTGGATTGTTGCCTGGCTTGCCTTTCAGGTAGACTGTCAGACAGCTCTCTTATGAGGAAAAATTGGGCAAATCTTGATCAGGGATCAGAAACCCATTTTTACCAAACTTGAAAGATGCAGTCTGAAACACTACTTATGTTCATTTACAGTATCTAAATTATTACCATAGAGTTTAACAAATCTTTACAGTTTTTTTTTCAAGTAAGAGATTATAATTCACAATTTTAAATACCAGGGGGATAGGGGTGAAACAATACACTGATACAAAGATTCAATGATCAACAAGCCAACATCGATAAAACATGAATATCATAATCATTTGTAAGATGCAAATAAGGAAGAACACATGGAACTGTTTGCTTTGTTCTAACAAACTAAATTACATATATTTTAAATTGATGAGAAGAAGAAGTGGTGTGTAACTATGATATATTCAGACTCTACTACCTTGATTATCATAACTAAGTTCTACTACATCTACACAGATATGGAAATGATTTTGATTTGAGAAAGTTTTCCTGAATCAAATTGAATCGTATTGTGGCAGGATTTGTGGTAACTGCAAATAATGAATCGTCATCCATTAAATATAACGTTGATCAAATTTGTGATTTACACCCCTACGGAGGGATGGGGTTCATTCTGGACTGGCCAAAAGTCCAACACAGGGCAAGCTGTGCTCACTCATACACACACCTACAGCCCATTTAGAATCATTGATTGACAATGTGCAGGTTTTTGGGCTGCTGATGGAAGCCAGAGCACTCACAGAAAGGTCAAAGTCTGCTTCTTGCTCAGTCAGCTGATTAACTGAGGAAAAGTCTGACAATTAAAATGATAATTTCTTCAATTTCACCTCACTGATTTATAACAGAAAACCGTCATGATTTTGAGCCAAGTTGACAAACCCTTTGACCTCTTTAACAAACTGTGTAGGCCAGAGCAATAAGAGGGCCACAAAATGAAATCCTTTTCACATGTCTGCACAATGCCATGGCTGACTGAACTCCAGTCGATCACGGAGACTGGTCTGCTGAAGGATGGTCTAAACAGAAGGGACGCAACCAGGCAAGCTAATGTAATTTATTTCAGGACTGAGCATTAGCAGATACTATGTAGCACTACAAAGAATGTTGAAGGTTAACTAAAGCCAAGTCTTTCTGCCTTTCAGTGCCAGAAAATATATTTTATCCACCAGAAAAACTGATTTCAGCCCGCACCTCAAGCTGATGCTAATGTTGGGAGGCACAGCAGTCCTGTTACTGGAGGAAAAGTGAGAATCATTAGGTGAGGTTTTGGCTAATAACCATTCCACTGTTGTCATGTGATTTTCATTTTCTGAATTTCAGCTGCTTTAATGCGTTGTTTTTCTAATTCTGTTGTTTTCTAAAATCAATTTGGTCATTGATTAATAATTTAATGTGACAAAATGGTTTTTACCTAATCTTCAACATTGGAATAGTGCTGCGTCAAGTGAAAGTTACTTCATAATCGTAATGCAAGTTGAGCTTACTTGTACAAGGAAGTGATCTCACGGTCCAGTAAAACATTGGTGGCGAGGATGCCTCGTACAGAGTCCAAAATGAATGCATCATTATGGTTACCAGACAAGATGGAGTATTCAATCTGCCCACTAAGGCCACTGTCGGCATCAGAGGCAAAAACCTGCTCAAAATATAGGATAAAGTCAGTATTGGTGGGATAAGTGGGCTCATGCCACCTATTATCACAAAAAAAATCACTTGCTTGGTGTTTAATCTCAAATAGAGTTCAAATATTGTGAGCGTACCTGCATGATGTAGGTGTTGCGCTCTTGGCCCTCCCAAACAGATGTTCTGTAGCTGCTTTGTTCAAACATTGGTGCATTATCATTGATGTCTAGAAGAGTGATGGAGACCCTGCAGTAAGCTGTCTGCAGCTCACTGTCAGCCAGCACCACCAGCTGGATCTGAGGACTCACCTCAAAGTCCAAAGAGTTATCTTTCTGTACTCTGATCTCACCTAAATCAGAAGGAAGCATGACAATAAAACACAAAGCTGGTTTGCTTATTTATTGACTTATTTATTTAATCAAAATAAAAGCAGAAATGAATGAAATCTGAAATATATTTGAATACTTCCAAAGAGAGTTTGGACATTGCTTAAAATGTAAATAAAACATGATTTGCAAATCTTATAAACCAATATTTTCTTTCCCAAGTAAAAGGTATGAAACCAATCAAATGTTGAAAGTGACACATTTCACTATTTAATGACAAAAATTAGCTCATCTTTAATTTGATGGCGGCGACACATCTCAAATCAGTTAGGATGGAGCAACAAAAGGCTGGAAAAGTAAGTGTTACCATAAGAATCATACAGAGCAACACATGCTCCCATTCAGATGATTTCTTTTTCAGAGAAAGCCTTGCATATTTCAGCAAGACAATGCTAAACTGCAGACTGTATCTATGACAACAGCATGGATGTGTAGTAGAAGAGTCTGGGTGTTGGACTGGACTGCCAGCAGTTCAGATCTCCAAGCAACTGAAAACATTTGGTGTAAAAATCTAAATCAAATATGATAAAGATTAAATGTACAATAAAGAAGACCCTGACCTGCCAAGCTGCTAAAACCCTATATGGAAAATGGGACAAGATTAGTTGTGTTGCTGTCATCAAAAAATGGGATAATATTTTCACGAAATAAAAAAATCTCTCACTCTCAGCATTTGATATGTTTTCATATTCTGTTGTGAACAAAATATTGTTTTATGAAATTAATTACTAAGTGTTTCCAGTTTAACTCGAGCTGGTTTTGTTAATACTTTTGTTAATACACTGTGGTCTAAGCCTTTTCTGTTGAGGTCATGGACATTTTGATTTTGACAATTTATGGACGAGTGAAGGGGAAAGCAGTGGAAAAAAATAACTTTTGATCTGATTACAAACATATTGACTCAAGTATGTTCGGTTCGGTTTCTTTCTGTAATTGTGCAGGAGTTCAGGGTTAAAAATGATAAAAATCAGACAGGCAAAATCCTAAAAAATATGTGTACAAAAAAAATCTTATCAACCTGATTAAATGAAAGGGCATGTTGAAGAACTGCACAAAAATGAACTCTTACTGGTCAAAATTTTGTTTTCTGGAAACTATTCTGGAAAATAAAATAGGCGAGTGAATGAGAATTATTTATTAGCATGACTTAAATAATGAGTTCCTTCAAGTACATAAAAGGGAGGGAGTACCTTCTGATAATCATAATCAGTGAACTCCAAAAAACCCTCTTATCTGAACAGTAAGAAAAGAGAAATAAAGCATTTGTACCTGTGTGACGGTTAATGGAGAAAATGTGATCCTCATCTCCACTAAAAAAGTTGTATGTGATTCTTTGTTTGCTGCTGTCTTGGTCAATGGCCTCCACTTTTGCTATCAAAGTGCCTTGAAAAAGAAAAAGTAAAAATTTAGCTGAGATTTGCAATGGTATCAGTGAAAAGAGCACGAAAATAGGTGGAAAAAACATACCAGCTCTGCTGTTCTCCTTAACAGTAGCATTGTACACTTTGCTGGTGAACTGAAGTCCTTCATGTTCTCCCTTTAGATGGACGAAAACCAGGCAGGTGGTGGTCAAAGCGGGATGTCCTCGGTCAGAAACCATAACCTGCAGTTTCCTGCTGGAGAAACCTGCCTTCACTCGTCTTCTCAGTGAAATCTCTCCTGTTTCAGTGTTGATGTCAAACAGATTTTCCTCGTCAAATAACATGAACTGTATAGTTCCGTTTTCACCCCGGTCGCCATCTGATGCCATCACTGTAGTAACTATCTGGTTCTGTGGAGTCCTCATGGAAACCCATGCGTTGATGGGATTCTGATCGCAGACTGGCATGTTGTCATTTACATCCTCCACATGGACAGTCACAGATGCTACAGCGGTCAGTGGTCCTTGACTGCAGCCGTCAGTGGCCACCGCTCTGAGGGTGTACTGAGCCCGGCTTTCTCTGTCCAGAGTCCTGGTGGTGCGGATCACACCAGTGAAGGCGTCAATCGAAAACGCCCCTTGGCTGTTGTCCTCAGTCAGTGAGTAGGTCACATCCCCATTAGGCCCCTCATCAGGATCGAAAGCGCTAACACACAGGACCTCAGTTCCAGCCGGTAGACCTTCACTGACAGAGGCGTGATAGCTCTTACTGCTAAAGGAGGGAATGTTATCATTTTGGTCCAGCAGCACCAGCTGGAGCTGGGTGACGGAGCTGAGCGGGATGGGACCATGATCCAAGGCCTGTATGGTGAGAGTGTAATTCTGTGTATCCTCCCGGTCGAGGACCTGCGTGGTACTGACAGCACCAGTGTGACTGTTGATGGTGAATCGACCTCTGTAGTTCTCACCTAGAAATGGTCCAGGAAGTTAGTCTATAAATTATGGTGAAGTGTTGACAAACATCGACAAGATAATAACATCAAGACCTACATCAAGACCTACAAACAAAAGCAGAGTTACTGCTTGACAAATGCAGCAGCATGAGAACTTCTTACCTAATATTGAATATTGTATGGTGCCATTTTCTCCATGGTCTGGGTCGGAGGCCTGAGCAGTGTGGATGACCCCAGGAGGAAGGTTTTCTGGCAAGTTGATCTGGAAGAGTGACTGCATGAATTCTGGAGGGTTGTCATTGTTGTCCAATACGGAGCACAACACTGTGGCTGTAGCCGAAAGAGGCCGAGCGCCGCTGTCACGTGCCTGGACTGCACAAAAGAACCAAAAATTACCTCACATATTCAAAACAAATAGAACATATTGTTGTAAATTTGTCAAGTATATCAAAAACCTAATCATATATTCTGATGCTTATTGCTGGTAACAGCAGCTTTTGTTGTTAATTGTTTTTTTTTCCTGAAGTCATGGTTTAGGCATTTTGTCCTGAACAGAATATTATCATGAAATGAGCAGTTTTACAACTTACTTCAGACTGATATGATTAAAAATCACACATGAAAAATGTCTGCAGAAATTTTTGAGTAAATCCATATGTATTTCAGTCTTGACCAAAGTGGAGGACCAACTGACAAACAGAAACGAATGTTAACAGACAATTTTACTCAGTGTCGGGGTCAAAACACACCATTGAGGTAATTACTGGCTCCATCTGTGCTGACCAAAATTGAGGCTATTAGATTTTTAACGGCAACAATAACTCTCCAAATTGTAAAAAGAACAAAAAAATTATGCCATCATAAAACAAACCGAGACAGCTTTTGATACTGTTTGAAAAGAACTTGGTATTTTATTTCATTCCAAATTTATCTGCTGCCAGAGAAAATTGTCTCCACATATTTCGATATTTCCCAAGAAGCCTTGTGATTTTGGCATGACTTCAAGACGTTCATGCTTTCCTGTCATTAGATTTTATTACTGGTTTTAATTGTTCGTCATACCAGTGATTGTAGAAATATTGTGATAAAACATCTGAGAGCCTTTTTAATCACTAACCTCTGCTGGATATGCTGAATGTAATTATTGTGTGTACCCATGTGAGGGTGAAAGAAAACATCCCAAGGGGCTGAAGGTCCAGTTGGTATGGACTGGATACACAGCTCAGCACTTTAAAAGTTTCTTCAACATAAATCAAACAGCTGAATAATGTTGTCCTAGTGAAGAAGGCAGATGACAAATTTTTTCTGACTTAGCTGTGAAGCACCCAATCAGAATCCAACGTACTTTATTAATCCCAGACTGGGAAATGTCAGTGTTAAAGCAGCATTATAGAATGACAAAGAGGAAAAACTTAAATTAAACTATGATGCAAAAATATTTTATACAAAACACACTCATAAGATAAAAGATGTAAAAGAAAAAAAAGGAAGTGGTTTGAGAATGAGAAGCAGAGAGTCGACAAAATATGTTTGTTGTAAGTCCAACAAGACTTCCTTATCACAACCATTGATTTTCAAATGAGCCTGACTTCAGTATAAATGTGTTCAACTTTTGCTAACAGAACTAGCTTCTACCATGTAAGCTGCACTGATTTTTGAAGCAGCACTGTTGGAAATAAAATTGCTAGTGTCCACAATGAAATGCAAAACACAACCAGAACAACACAAGTTGCACAGTCACAGCCAACTGTGCATAAGATACAAATGTGCAAACAAATGCATCCTTGCCTCAAACATTGTCCAACCCCCTTGTCTTGTCTTGACAATCTCAAGACCGTCAGTGTCACAAATTACCTGATGTTCTTTAGAATAGTTTAAATGTGTCTGAATTTTCTTCAACTAAATGAAGATAAAATTAAAATCATTACAGAGAGCAAAAAAATATTTGGCCCAAATATGGCCAAATGCGCATTTTTGTTTGGTCCAAATTTGGCCTTCACTTATGGCGTAGACTAAATTTGAGTATAGCTGCCAAAACTCAACCACATGTGGCCCACAAGGAAATTGCCATTAAAGGCTTGCCATATTAGGACCACTTCTGGCTAACAAAATACTTGCCGTAATCCATGTCCAAGTCAACACCTGACATCTGGACCACAAGTGGCCCACGGGACACTCGCCATAATCCAAGCCAGGCTGGGAACTGACATCTAGTCCATTTCTGGCCCACACAATACTTGCCAGTGCTGCAGCTGGAGCCATAAGTGCAAAAAGTAGCCCAGATTCAGCCCAAACATGTCTGCTATCTGCAGCTATATCAAAGCAGAAGCCAAAATTTGCCTTTACCACCTGAAAAATATATCTAGACTAAGAGGACTGATGGCTCAACATGATTTAGAAAAACTTGCTCATGCATGTTTTTTCAGTCGGCTTGATTACTGTAAAGAAGTTTTTACAGGTCTGTCTAAAAAAGACAACTGCAACTAATCCAGAATACTGCTGCTCGTGTCCTCACAAGAACCAAAAATAGGTAACATATCACTCCGATTCTCACATCTCTACACTGGCTTCCTGTGCACCAAAGAATTTATTTAAAAATTTTGCTGCTGGTGTACAAGGCACTGAATGGTTCTGGTCCAAAATACATATGTGATCTGCTGACGCCATATCAGCCACCA
>JAOXYM010000004.1:17930948-17945303 GCA_028567055.1 Leptatherina wallacei | reverse complement strand
TGACCGAAGGTAAGGATTATTTGTGAGCTAGGTTGAGTCAGGATTAAAACATGACAGAAATAAAACAAAAAGGACAAAGGAAAAAGAGACAAAAATGGTTTATATGTTAAAAAAGAAATGCAACCACTTTTATCTGAGCAGATCATTTTTATGCAGAGCATTGAGTGAGTTAACAACATCCGACCAGACTGAATTTTCAAAATTCAATAACTAAAACCAAACGAATGAATGAATGAATGGATGAATGAATGGATGAATGAATGGATGAATGAATGGATGAATGAATGAATGAATGAATGAAGTCTATTTATATTGTCTATCATGCAACTTAGTCAAGTTAAGGCGCAACAGCCACCTCTGTGTTCAGGGATGATCTAATATCATTTAAACAGTTTCCAGTATCATGTTCACATCATATGGACAGATATTTAAAAAAAAAATCAACTTTGTACTATTTCAGCAGCATCTCACTCACACAAACATTAATTAAAGTAGAGCTCAGAAGATCTCTTAATCCCCTCCAAGTGTTTGTTGCACTTCAACACCGACTAAAAACCACTGAAACAAGCAAAGAGCTTAATGGTACCAGAGCCCTGTTGTTTCCACTTTAAGCTGAAGAGTTAATCTGTTAATTGATTTGACAGCCTTAAATGACTGTCTTGTGTAAATCTCAAGTAAATCCTGAAAAACTTCTGGAGGAGCAGAAGAACATTTCACGGAGAAGAGGTAAGGCTGAACATTAGTTATAAATCATACTGTAATACATGTCTAAACAAATATATTGTATAAACTGACACATACAAAATTTTTTTTTTTTAAAAAAGGCCCTGATATATCTCTACTGTCAATTACCAAAACAAAAGGGTTTATGCAAATGTGTGAGAGGGCAATATTAAAAGACTTTACTGATACATTTACAGTATTTTGTAGAACTGCCTTTGACCTTGCATTATCCATCATGTGTTCAAGTGGATAAGGAGGATTAAAGATTAAACTGAAGTCTTCCTATTTGCTTCTCACCACTTCATGTCTGGAAGAAGATTTGTGCAACAAGTGATCGCCCAATTGTTTCTGTCACAAACATCTGTCAAATCTTGCCTTAATGATACTTAGTGCTCTTGAAATCATTTATCTACTTCTCTTGGACAATTTTTTATTTCATTTTTTTTTAACAACTGCATATATACTTTAGTAACACAGACACTGGAGTGCAGGACTTTTGCATGAATGAATTTGGGCTACATTGCAGCTCTTGCCAAATGAGCTGACAAAGTCGATTAAGCCTATCAGCACCAAGTAAATCTCTCTGTGTTTAACAGAATACCTGAGCTGTAAATCTGGTGTCTGTGGACACATGTCCATGCTGGCACAAAGCTGATAAGAGCAGCAGCCATTGTGAGAGAACAGACAAAAAAACAACTACGGTAGGTGTATGGTGAAGCTCAAGGTGGAAAATCCAGGACGCTTCCAAGAAATGTTTTATCATTTATTTTATTTATCTATTTATTTTTAAAAAACAGAAACTGATCTGCAGCACAAGCATACAGCAACAGTGTTTGTGAGAGGAAGAGATGAGAGCTTCTCACTGCATGTTTATAGGTTAAATAGGTGACTATAGTGGATTTGTGTGCCCATCTCATTATACTGCCAACATGACTAGCTCTGATGATTTTTTACTCAAATTTAGCTGAACTAATCCCAGCCTGCAAATTCAAGTTTCAAAACTATATAATTTTTTTTTTTGAACAGTGAAAATAGTCAGAATAACTTTATAAATCATTAAGCTGTTTCCTAGGGATGCAAAACTGCTACAACAATAATTTCCCTGTAAGAGGGATAAATAAAGTATTTTTCATTTCATTAGTCCATTTCATTTCTGTCCCTGTTATAACACCTGAATAACTAGCTGTATACACATTTACATGAACACAACTGCTTTGGAGTTTTTGAGTATCCTGGATACATGTTGCAGGTGTAAATATTTAATCAGGCATTTTTTGATAGAAACCTGGATATTTTAGCATACAAATATCCAATATGGGTTTGTGAACATTTTTATGTTGCTGAGGGTGGGAGTGCCTGGGATGCTGATGTCAATGTGCATGTAATTGAGCACTTCACTATGAAGTGTAGATGTAGGTGCAACAGATGCAGATTACTGATGTTTTGTAGGAAGATTACTAAAACACTGCTTTTCTGCTCGATATAGAACTACTCTCTTTGAGTAACCTGATTACTTTGCAACCAGTAACTTGTACCTGTCTCACTTATTGTGTGCCGTAAGGATTTAGGCAGATGCACACTTACCAGTTGGGTTGCTGGCCACCACTGTTCCCACAGATGTCCCTGGCGGTGCATCTTCTGTTAGTGTAAAACTGTAGCGTGAC
This sequence comes from Leptatherina wallacei, assembly GCA_028567055.1. NCBI lineage: Eukaryota > Metazoa > Chordata > Actinopteri > Atheriniformes > Atherinidae > Leptatherina > Leptatherina wallacei. The sequence continues at coordinate 17,942,916 of JAOXYM010000004.1, read as the reverse complement.
CTCTTGAACACAGCTGGGGCCTGAGCACTTTGTAAAACATTGACAGTGACCTCTGAAGGTCTGGCTGAGGTAAAGCCCTCCCCATCTTGCGCTATTATGAAGAGTTTCACAATGGCAGCACCGAGGTGGGTCAGAGAGGAGTTCAGGAAGAGCATTCCTGTGGAAACCACTTCAAGTTAGGTTTACTTTAGAATGAGTCACAGAAACACTTAAAAGTTATTCTTGTCAACATGACAGACTTAGATGTCTTGTCATCTAAGTCTGTCATCTGTCAATTAAATACTTTATCCAGTCCCAGCCTTTGAAATGTGAAAGTATCTTATTTTCTTCAGTTCATATTGCTGTAAGTTTAATAAAAGTTTAATATTTGGTGTTTTGGCCAGTTTTTATGTATGTAAACAATAACACAAACAATATTAATAAAAGGGTTCAAGCTGCACAAGAAAAGTAAAAATCAAAGTTACAATTTTACTACTTCAAACTATTTCATATTTTGAATGTTACCAATTTTTTTTAAATTAAAGTCAAATCTGCATCAGAGCACATCACTCAATTTTACGGTTTCTATTCTATGAATGATTCACACTATGAATTAATGTTGGCTGCTAATGAGAGCTGCTATACTGGTTTCTACAGTAAAGTGGCTAACTTTTATCTTCAAAATGTACTGGGCAATTTCAAGGAAATCCAATCTATGTTTTAGTTTGCAAGAGAACAACCATGCAGGTAGAGGAAGATCAAACACACAACATGCTTGAAATCTATTGTTTAACTGACTCATTTATTTCTTATTGATTTGTTGTTTTCTTTTGTAAAACATTGTGGCTGTGCACAAATCCCATCTTACGCTCAACCACATGGGGATCTAGACCTTTTGGTCTTTCTGCTCCACCCCTGCTGAGCCGTGACACTGCCAATCATATCATTGGGACTTACACAAATTGACTAGCTGTTTATCCCTGAATACAGGGGTTGCCTCTTACACAAATTACTTGAAGTGTAATGTGTTTGATCCTTGACAAAGGACACAGTCATTCCAACATGGTTTTGAATATCATTCAATATGAAAAATAAAAAGTTAACACACATGCACATGAAAATAAACTGTGATTATTGTTTTCAATCATAGACTATTTATGATAATTAACTTTACCTACTGTTTAGTAATCCTACCTGTGTTTTTCTCCAGTAAAAATAAAGTGGACATGTCTCCAGGAAGAATACTGTAGGTGACCAGTCCAAACCTGCCGGAGTCTCTGTCAGTAGCAATAACATTGACAATATCTGTGCCAGGCGGTGTATGACTGCTGATGCTCACAGTGTACTCTTCAGGGTTGAACACTGGAACGTTATCATTCAAGTCTTCTATCTCAATGTGTACATAGGTTTGGGCGCTCAGTCCTCCCTGAAAACATAAAAAAAATATCTGTATGAAGAAATGGAAGGAAAAGACATAATCTCAACGTAATCATCTTGCGCTCATACTGCAAATGGAAAAAAAAAGTCCACTCACTGGATCTTCAGCCTTGATCAGAATGTCATGGACAGTCTGTCCTACGTCTCGATCAATATCCTGAGAGACACACAGCTTTCCTGTGTGTGCTTGGATTTGGAAGAGCGGATGTTTGTCCTGCCTATCAAAGTCATCAGACAGAGAGTAGAGTAGTGTACCAAACTCAGGGCTATCAGTGTCTGTGGCAACAACCTGAAACAAAGACAATTACAGATAGGACGATGAGAGCGGCATTAAAAAATATCTGGCATATTATTTCGAAGATTTCACAGTTATGAAATTATTAACAACTATCAGGATATCTAAAAGGAAAACATGGGAAAAAAATACAGATAGGTGCAAAGGTTGTTTTACGAAATAACACAAATAAGGATTATTATATCGCGGAGATGCTGCTTATTGTTTTGGTTTGTCTGATCTAGCTGATGAGTGTGTAAGATATTGAAACAAATGGAGTCCAAGTATGTATGTAGAGACTATGGATGCAAAGTAACTTGTTAGCTAATAATTAACATGCACTGTCCCTATCAAATAAACTAATAATAGCAATAAAAAAAAACAAATTCCTCATGCAGTGGTGTAACAGCATTAGATCAGTGCAAGATGGTTACAATGGCCATGCCCATCCCAACACATCATGATATTCTGCCAATTATTCTTAACAATGTTTGGATTTTGCACTGCAGGGAGATACATTTGTCATCTCCCTGCATTAATCCACACAGTCTCTTTTTTGTTTAGCTTCAAATGGTCTTAAAATTATTACTGTTTCTTATTTGTTGAAAAAAATATATCTAGTATATGAAATTTACTTCATTGGTTTCTTTAACAGGGACAGTACACATTAATGAACATTTCTGTAAATGTGTCAGTGTTAGCTATAAAGCTTATTTTCCACTGTTGTCCCTGGGCAAAGGTGTAAAATGCTAACATTAGATTGGGAGATTAATAAAAAACAGACTGTCATTCCAGATATGATATTCTACATTTAGGCCATGCCATAAACTTAAAACAAAATCTACAATTTAAAGAATATTCAAATTATAGTTATTTAATAATTATAGATTTTAGGTCCATACTCTCAGCTCTCATTCAAAAGTAAATGTATAAAGTGAAGGGAGGATTTTGGAATATAATTCATTCAATATGTAGAATCTCATTTTACAGACGTTAAATGCTTAAATGGAAATTTGCTCAAAAGTTAATGAACAAACAACTTTGACCACGTGAAGCATCCCTTCACTTTAAATGATTCTTAATATAGTATTAAAAAAAGAAACAAAATCTCCAATATATATAAACTAGTTTAATGGACAAAGACCAGTCAGAGTGCCAGTAAATGCAGTTGCATTACTTCCATATCAGATCATTATTTCCTAATCAATACAGATATTCAAAGAATATTTTTTTCTTCAAAAGGAACCAGATTCCATCCCATGCTTGTGCCTAATTCAAGGAATTTGTTTATTCTAAAACAAAACGAGTTTCTGAGTTTACATACTGAGTTTCACTCTGCTGACATTTTAGACTACTAGATTACCTTTGATTAATATTATTTTCTTCACGGATTTTATTCTATTGTCACAATTTCGCTGAGCCCAATGTGCTGTTTATAAACTGCTGTCCAAAATCCTGAAAATATATAGTTTATATAACAGAATATAATTACTTATTTCTATGAAGATTTTCTTTTACTATATTTCCTCTGATACCTATGAGATTAAATTAAGTAATGATCACTTAGATTTTACTGCAGGTACGTCTAAGACTTTCTCCTCTGTTTGTTTCAAATCTCAAACCCTCTTTCTGCCAATTTTTTTGGGTCTATTTTTCTTACATTTATTTCACTCTTTCACTAGAGGATTTTCCCAATAAGTCTATGTTCTCAAAGGAGGATTCTTGGACTTATGTCCCCAAAAATTAAAAAAATACAATTGTGCCAGCTGCTCTGTCAGCTTTCATATTTCCTCTTTGTGGTAACTACAAATCATCATAAAAACTTTTCTGTTACAGAAGGTCAACATCATAAAAACATAAAAGGAGAAAACCCTGCAATCCAAGGACAAGGACAATCACCTCAGTAGAGAACAAAAGATAAGAAACGTCAGAGAAGAAACCCGCCTGAGATCTGAGAGTTGCTTCCTTTCATGTCGGACTGCATCCGTGACATTTCCCATATTGTACAGACAAAGCAATTACTCTCTGAGCATAAAGGTGACATCACCTCCGAGTGGATGAACTCTGATCTCAGGAAGTTTCAGCAACATGGGTAAAGGTCTGATTAGAGTTATACTGTAGCACACCCATTAAATACAGAACCACAATTACCTCTGACAATACATGTGTCTCAGTACATATCTGTAAAAAAAAAAAACATCACTCCAAGAAGGTTTTGTCATTACTCTTCATTCTGTTTCTTCTTCATCTTCTGATCTCCTGTATTAGCATTTATCACAACTGACTTCTTCACATTAAAAGATACTAGGGACCTTATTCTGATGCAAAACAACAAACTTCATGATCAGCCTGAAAACAGTGTCTATGATAGATGCTCAGTCTCAACCTAATATCTATTATGTTTACAAAAAATGCTCTGTTACATAAAGCTTTTGTTGTAATGGACTTACGCTTGTGCCAGGCTGCTGGAGGGTGGCACCAAGCGTCACATCTGTCATATGAAGGCTACTGAGCTGAACTGAAAAGGGTGCATGTTGTGTGTGTTTAGGAAGAACACTAATGCCTTTGTGCCAACAGACTGAGGTCTACTTTTGTCTGATGAGATGTTCAAGAGTCACAGCAAGTCAAAGAGGACACGCTCTGATGTCCACAGTGAAGACTCCATAAACTGTAGTTGCTCAGCCTTTTCTTTTAAAAGGAAAGTTGATATATAAGTGAGAAGACAGTGCAGCCTAAATTCAAACTTTGTGTGAACATACTTCAGGGTTCCACTCCTTGCTGTTTCTTATATGCACCAGTGTGTAGTTTTCAGCTAAATATTTTCATTTTGAAAGAAAGGGTTAGGGCAATGTAAGTGTAAGGTAAGACGTGAGCCCTGCAGTGTGTATGCAGTGTTCTTAGTCAGTTAATATTGGGCCTATAACTTGCCACGCAGGTCATTGTGGACAATGCTTAATGTGTTTAGTCGCAGTCAAACTTTCCACTAGACCATGAGTGAATTGTAGTGTCTACTTTTGGTCTTCTATACAAGTACAAAAAAATGTCCTGCTTCCCTACAAATTCAGTACTTTTTACTCATTTGTCAGTTAGTTTATGTCCAAATACTGAGCCAAATCTCATGAAATGTGAGGTAGGTTGAACATGGGTAAAGGAAGACGTGCAGTGTTAATCTAGATCCCTTTCCTTAACAACTGCAAGAAAGGGCTCTTGGCAAAAAATATTGTGCTTTCTTTCTCCAAATATTACTCTAGCTGGGATGACTATCTTCACATAATACATTTGCTTGAAGCAGACAGCTACCCGTCTTATTATATCACAACATGAGAAAAATGTATGTAGATTTTTAAGGTAACCTTTGATGCTAAATTGTCTCCCACGTACTTGTAAAAAGCAGCTTCCAACATCACTGTGCTCTGGTATGGACACGTTGTACAGCTGCTGCTGGAACACTGGCTCGTTGTCATTGACATCCTCCACCTGCACTGTGACTGTAGCTGTTGATGACAGAGCTGGTTCCCCTCCATCTGTCGCCACCACCAGGAACCAAACCTCTGCCTGCGTCTCTCTGTCGAGTACTGCTGCTGTGGTGACCAGGCCCGACTCTGGGTCAATGCTGATCAGGCTGTCCTGGTTGGACTTCAGGATTGTGTATCTGATGTCTGAGTTGACACCTTCATCTGGGTCCTGGGCCTGAATCTGTATGAGAGAACTGCCCTGAGGAACATCTTCTGCAATGCTTGTAATGAAAACATCTTTCTGAAAGACTGGGTGGCAGTCATTTGTATCCGACACCTTCAGGAGGAGGACTATCTCGCTGCTCAGAGGAGGACTTCCAAAATCTGATGCTTGCACCTTCAACTCATAGAGGTCCTTCTCTTCCCTGTCGAGCTCAGAGTTAACACACAAGGCATACAGAAAATCATCTGTTTGCTTCAGGCTAAACTTTCCATCCCCTCCATCAAGCGTTACAGTGATCTTCTCATCCTCCAGGTCTGGATCTGACACTGAAATCCGGGCAACATAGTCCCCAACCGTTGCTGCCTCTGAGACCACTGAGTCTCCTGTCTCACTGAGAAACAGCACATTGATGGTGGGACTGTTGTCATTGATATTGAGCACCTTGACACCCACAAAAGTGCTGCTGAATTCAGGTTGAGCACCGTTATCTCTTGCACTGATGATCAGCTCATGAAACGCCTGAATCTCAAAATCAAGTGGCTTGTTGAGATAAACCAACCCAGTGGTTTCATTGATGGAGAAAACTTCATTCGGGTCACTCTGTCGCCTGTTGATCTCATACAAGATTCTGCCATTTTCACCCTGGTCATGGTCAGTAGCATGCACCTGAGACACGACGGATCTTATGGGAGCATCCTCACGGACTGAGGCATGGTATTCAGTCTGGTTGAACACAGGAGGGTTGTCGTTCTCATCCAGAACGTGGATGCTCACCAGCAGGGTCCCTGTCCTGGCTGGGATCCCACCATCAAAAGCCTCAATTGTCAAGGAATAGAAGTCCTGTGTATCTCTGTCTAGTTTGCTAATGAGATCCAGACTGAGGTGGTTCTCACTGCGATAATCCAGATGGAAGAACTCACCCATCTCACTCGCTGTGATCCTGTATCCCTGAGTACCAAACTCCCCCTCATCCCGGTCTTTTGCACCTTCAAGCTGAAACCGACTCCCCAGCGGGCTTAATTCAGATATTTCCAGATCCACCTTCTCAGAGGGAAACACAGGTGCGTGGTCGTTCACGTCCTCCACCTTTATCCTCACTCTTATCATTTCTCCTGTGAGAGTCGCTGCAACAAATTCATACTTATCTCTGCTCTCTCTGTCCAAGATCACAGCCGTGGAGATGATGCCCGTGTCTGCGTCTATCTCCAAATCTCTGAAAACATATGAGTCTCTGCTCTCCGAGATAAAGAATCCTGTGCTGGGTCTGCTTAATACTGCTCCAAGATCTCCAACGATGGTTTTGGCAGGTAGACCTTCTTTAACGGACAACGTCAGGTTGAAAACCTGCCCCGTTGCCTGCGCGCAAAACAGCGCCAGGACGAGCGTCTGAAGGAGTGAAGCTGAGGCATCATAACGACCCATTCCTCCTCTACACATGGCTTTGGTTTTTGTTTCGTTAAAAGTGGAGAATGGCTACATTTTTTCACCTTGAAGTCACAAGCCTCACTCGCGTTTTAGAGCCATTTTGAAAACAAAAGTCGAGGAATGAATCGTGCATTTTTGCGCGCAGAAAAGCAGATTGCAGTCATTCTCCATCACAGGATTAGAAGCGCTTGTTGAGCGAATTTAAGTGGAGTAGAATACAAACACGCCGTTGCGCAAATCCCCCGTTGTCCCTCACACCACACAACTCTTCCAAGTGCCCAGTAGTTTACCAAGTGCGCGCGCACTGGACGCTCCTCCTCGCAGTCCGCACACGCCAGCTAGTCGGCTCCATCTGTGCCCACGGTTTCTTAATTAGGGCGAGAGATTACCTTCAGTGCTGACAGGTGGCTTACTATCTTTGATCTGCTGAAGATCAAAATGAGTTGCAGAGCCAGGGGAGATTGTCTAAAATTATTAATCGAGAAATACAATTTGTCTCTCTGTCGAATCGAGGAAAAGCAGAATGATAAAACAATAAATGTCTTATTTGTTAAGAGCTTATAATGTGTTGGAGTGTCTCCCTCTAGTGAAAGAAAAGGAAAAAGAAAAAGAAAAGGAGCGGACCGACACACACACACACACACACCTTAAAGTTTGGTCCATTTTATTATTGTACTCTTCCCAGCTATAAATAATTCTGTACACAAAAACAATATTTCATCTTTCTCAGAAAAGTATACAATACTCAAGGAATTTACAAACAATAAGTCCTGCTTTCTGAAATGTGCCCCTGAAGATTTCAGTGGTCCAGGTCATGTCCAGGTCGATCAAAAGAAACTGGAAACATAAAGTATTCGGCTTCTTGCTTTTTTCAGTTCCATTCTGCAATTTTAAGAAAAACACTTTGCTTATTAACTAGCCTATATGTGAAATTGAAAAGAAATCTTAGAATATGTGACATTCATGTTGAGCTTTGCTTTCAATTTGATATACTGTATTACTGCAACATTCAAAATATTCATGAATCTATCAATTTTTTACACCCAATTATTCCAAAAGGGCTGGATACCATCCCAGCTCCTACTTCGGGAGAGGCTGCTGAGTGCACCCTGAACTGGTCACCAGTGTGATAATGTGTACAAAAAAAAAAGTTCAGTTGTACAATTGTGTGAATCAGTGAAAAATATTCTCAGATATGTTCACTCAAAGTAGCCTATAGTTGGGATAAACTTTACTTGACACAAAAGTGGCAGAATAACAACTTTCTTTTCTCATATGCTTTCTCAGGAAAAACTGCAGAGGCCTATAAATATTGTTTTTGTGGAGCTGTGATTGGTGTCACAGGACGTTATGGTCATCATGTTCCTCTTTGGTACAAACAGGCACTGTTACCGAGCAACAGATGTAACCTGAGCAGTGTAATGGAGTAAACATGCAGTGCAACTATACAGAATCTTCCTATGTCTGGGTTAGTTTGTTCAGCAACTGTCCAAATCAGAAGTGCTTCAATAGTTTTCTCAGAAATTTTAGTAGAAATATAAAACTATGCCATTTCATATTATGCTCTCCTGCCAGTGGGATGATCAGGCTCTAGTGAAGAAGGTTTCCCAGCGTCTGAAAGATGCTGGACTGCCAGTGTGGATGGATATTGAAGGAGGGGTGACAGGGAACATCAATGATGCGTGAGTACAAATGGATGTTGCTAACACACCAGTCATCTATTACGTTTACTGATATGATTGATTAGTAGCATGTGTGTGTGCATGTTTGTGTGCCTCAGGATGGCTGCAGGAGTGGAAGAGGCTGCTGTGATTTGTCCATTCATGACGCCAGCATACCAGGCGTCCCGCAGCTGCAAGAAGGAGCTCAGTTATGCTGACACAAGGGAGGTCAACATTGTGCCGGTGATGCTGACCCGCAACTGGGAGGCCAGTGAATGGTTGGGACTGATCACTGCAAGGCTGCTGTGGGTTGACTTCAGGTGAGTAGAACAGATAGCACAATTTTAACCCATCTAATCCTCTTGGGAGTGGATTTTAAATAAATGTGAGAGAATTTTTTTTAAAAATTTCTGTAAAAAGAGAGGCAAGATTAAAAATAATTCAAAGACCACATGATATATGTGCACATCTAAACTATTATGCAGGTGTTGTGAATGCTGTTTTTTTATGTAGAAATACAGAAATGGATGTAGAGCACTTTGAGATGAGCCTCCAGTCTCTGCAGAAGGAAATTATGTTTAATGCCGGCCACCTCCTGACAGCTGAAGAATCTCAAAAGAAACTGGTTGATCAGCCAGGGCCCACAAAGGCCCACATGAAGAGGAAACCTGGCCGAAGTTTTTGTCATGCCGTCTCAAATCTCTACATTCATGACTCAGGTACATGTGGAAACAAAACACTAAACGGCAACATCACTTATCTTTATGACCAATAACAACAAATTTTACTCCATCAAAATTATTTGACAATATTAAGAAATGCTGTCATAAATACTAAAAAGCCAAAGATACCATCACAACACTTGTCTTGTAAACACTTGTAAACAGTCCAAGAAATAGTATGATTTGACATGAGAAATGATTAACAAAGTACAATACTTTCCAATCATTTTTCTATCAATGAAATAGTTTATTAGTCAATAAAGATGCACTCTGCAGTTGTTCAATTAAAACATTTTATAAGCTCTTAATTTGTCAGCAAAAATCATAATTTGAGGAGTACCATGTAACGTAACAAGGCTGTCAGATAAAATAAGTAAAGACAAAATATGAAATGTTTTGAAATAGAGACATTAAGTGTTGTGAAAACTAGGGAAAAAAAGTATCTAATATTTGAAGGCAAAAATAAAATGAATTACTGACATTTTTTTCATTTGTATTTACTGTATGACTTTCCTTACATTTGCTAAATTAAACCAGCAATTTATGCTTTACATCACTTCCTGTTGCTCAGACAAAGTGACACTATAATGTAGGCCTCACAGGTGAAACAACTTTCCAGCAAGATGGTGGCAGCAAAAACATAGTAGAGCTCAGTCAGATGCCTGGAGTTCACGGTTATTGGGAAGAGATCAAGGGAAATGGCAGTAAATACTACAAGAACAGAAACTCGTCTTTAACATGAAGAAAAAAGAAACCAAGTAGCGATGTGAAAAATGTGGTCTTTAATAAAATGGAGCAAAATAAAATTCACATGAAGACAGAACAGTGTTTGTTTCCATGTCTGTACAACTGGTTACTTCGCTAAGTCAAAAATATAATTTCTATCCTGTTGCAGGCCTTGACCTTGAAAGGAATCGGGTCCACTTTGAGGTCCATCCCTCTGAATCTGAAGAGTGGCTTTTGTTAGTTGATCAGACAGACCAGAGCCATCATAGAGCCATCATCTTCAAAAACAAACACTCAGGGAGGTTCTTGGCAGCTTTATTGGACTAACATCATACAACAAGGACTGCAAATGGTTTCTAGAATAACGCAATTAACTGACTGCTCCTGCATTAGATTAGCAGTCTGCCTGATGAAAACTAGCACACAAAACTTGCTGGGGGCACTGACAACAGGATTTGGTAGAAATTAAATTCACCATTACTGAGACAAGGAAAAGAATGATAATAAAAAAAGAAAGAAAGAAGAACTAACAACTTCAGAATCTTTTTCTCTTGAGGATTTCTGGTTTCCAATTGACTGGGTGGGTTTCTTCGGTCTGCAAGAAAGAAAAAAAATTGTTGCCCAATTATTCTATTGTTGCTTAGGAATTAGTACAGAAACCCACTTTGACTCGTCTGCATAACTTACAGCTGTGTCGTCCTCTTTGTAAACTTTAATGGTCTTGTCAGCCTCTGCGGTGATCAGTCGGCTCTCCGAGTGGTCGAACATGCAGGCAAAGATTCCCGACTCACTGTCCAGAGACCCAGGCTGCACGGCTGCATGAATCCGCTGGAAGTTGTATCCCGTCCTCCAATCCCACATGTGGATGGTACCATTATCAGCTACAGGGAGAGAAAAAAAAAAGGGTATGATTAACCCTGATTTCAAGCTTAATGTGTTTCTAACCTAAAAATGGATAAAAAATAAAGAATAAAATAAAAAATTCAAGCTAAAACAAGTTCTTCATGAAAAAAAAGTCAGCTAACTCTAAAACTGCGTGTTAATACCTCCTGACACCAACACGCCATCCGAGTTAACAGCCAGTGTGTTGATAATGGCATTGTGGCCTGAAAGATTCTGGATGAAGCTGCCATCTGGGAACATCCATTGTTTGATGTTATCGGCTGATCCAGAGGCAAATGTGTATCTGTAAAACAAGAACAATACCATGTGGACCACAGAGATTTCCACTTTTGTTTCTGTAACATCAGTTATAGCAGCACTGCAATCCAAGTGCTCAGACGTTGTTTCAAAGAACTACAACGCAATCTCAGATGCACTTTATAAATGAATGCTATTGAGTTTTTCCTGAAATCTTTTTTAGATGTGCTCGATGGCAGTTGGATTCACTCTTCTTTTATTGGTTTATTTCTTGAAATAAAACCCACAAGGTTTCAAATGTTCACATCTTCTGGAAATTTGGGCAGTAATTCTGTTTCCATTAAGGGTTGACCAATAATCGGCCCATATTGGGCAATTTTATAATAATCGGTATCGACCATTTTTCCCACGGATAGCTGATAAAATAAGTTTATTTTAAAACGCGCTCCTTTGGCTCTCATACAGCAGTATCTCTCTGCCTGAAGGCATCGCTCTAGGCTCTGAAACAAAGTCCCGCCTACAGCCCCCACTGATTGGCTACACAGCCCCTTACAGCCAATCAACACTGACGCTTCTAGATGCAGCTCCTTAGCTGGGGAGAGGAGAGGACCGCGGTTGATGAGTGAAGGTAATGCAAGAGAAATGGCAGAAGTTGCAATAAAAACCCTCAATGCTGAAGTTTTAAAGACTGAAAAACCTTATTATGATCAGTTTCAATGACACGCATGTCCAGAGGCGACATCTGGACCTACCTGCCTGCAGGTCTATATGCACATGTAGTGAAACATGGTTGTGCAAATAGCCTAAATGATTACGCCTCTAAAAATAATTGGCACAACGGGGGGAAATCTTCATCAAGTGAACATGACCTGGAGCTCCTTTATTTAATAAAAATAAGACCTAGCGACATGGGTACAGCATGTAGC
>JAOXYM010000004.1:17880336-17891932 GCA_028567055.1 Leptatherina wallacei | reverse complement strand
CAAAATTTACAATAGTCACTCAAATAACTGGAGACTGGAAAAAAGCAATAATAAATAAAAATTTGCTCAATTATAATTTAGTGAAATACAACTTTGTTTGTAATTTAACTGGGTTGAAAAGAATTATAAAAAACAAACAAACAAAACGGTCCTGGACCAATGAGAGCACTTTGCTGATGAGCGGTGGGCCAAACAGCCAACAGGTGCAGAAGTCTGATTTAGAATTGAAGAAAACACCTGATTGCAGTGACAGCCTCAAAGGATTGCTCAACAAAATATTAGCTTTTGAGTGATGTAACATATATTAGTTAATCATATTTGTTCCTTGTTTTTTAGAAATATTTATATTGAACCACACAATGTCATGATTTTCATTACATTTTTATTTATTTTTACTTTTGTCAATTTCAGCTTATTTCAGTGATAGCTGTATTTTTTCCTTCTGTAATGGAAGGGTATGAATAATTCTGTGCATGACTGTATATTTAGGGAACTCCAATCTCTATTTTGAATAAAGGAATGTCTCCTATAGGCCTTCACATTATGTTATTTCAGCATGGTTATGCACTGGCTCCAAAGGAAATGCAATTTTTCCATATAATAAAGAATTGACAGCTCATTTCTTGGCAGATGCGCTCTGCCCCCAAACGTCTGAGCAGATGAATGAAAACCAATTCTTATAGCAAATGAAAGAAAGAAGGGAAGGAAAATAACATCAATAAAAAAAAACAATATTTCTCAAATATAGTTGGGTGTAGTGAATCTTAAGTTTTGGCACAGATGTTGCATACAGTGTCTCATTCAAATTTTTTTTTTTTAAAAGTCACCACCTGGGTTGAAGTTGGTCAGATGCCCACAAATGAGGTCAGTTGAAAAACTGAATATAGGCTACTGAAGGACCATGCATTTCATTAATATATTTTTCTTTCCCAATATTCCAAGATGATAATGCTAAGACATACTTCAAAGAGTCCTTCAGGTAGAATGAGATACAGCCTAGTTTTCACACACAGATTGACCAATACAGAGTCCAGACTTGAACCCCGGTGAGAATCTTGGAGATGTGCTGGAGAGTACATTATGCATGTTCCTCTCTTCCAACATCAATAGAGGAATTTGGTAGGAAAAAACAAACAAACAAAAAAAAAAGAAAATCCCAATGCAGCTCTGGATGGTATTAAAAAATGCATAAGACAATCCAAACAATGCCAAATGGGAAAAGCTTCATAATCAAAGTTCAAAGGGGTCTAACAAAACATTATTGTGACTTTTCCCCTCTTAATTATTTTGGGCCAGGCAGGGTATAAAAATAATGGTTCTACATATGAATTAAACTCAGGCCTCTTCACTGAATATCCTGTGAATTAATAGTCTGTAGGTTAGTGATTCTGCCATTACATATAAGCATTGTTACACTCTTTTTGGCATGAGGTCTGGTTTCAAAGACAGGTTATTAGTTTTATACACAAAACTGTTAAAACAAACTACATGACAGAAAAATAACAGAACCATCTGCTTTCATTAAACGATTACATTGCAAATAATGGAATCTGTTGATATCATATTGCTGCAATTGAAAGCGAAGGGTGGTGTTTCCACAGCTTAGTTATAGTATTATCTTTGATATGATGTTTGATTTGACACACAGGATGTACCTCAGCACAATCATCTAAAGTCTACTAAAATGTAACTTATGGGAATTGGCATTCTTTATTACTTTAAGACTAAGTCATAACAACGAGCTGTTTAGATTTGATTAGATTAACTATTAATGGTATATTACTGGTATTTTCTTGGTGCATGCACAGCTACAATAAAGGACCTAATTATGTTGCTCTTAGTTTTTAGAACAATCAAATCTCATAGCTTGATTACAACATTCATGCATGCATTGATGAATGTGCTGCAGTTGCTATTTTGTTGCCTCAAGAAATATAAATGTAGATGTAAGCTGCTGTTAACAATCAAGAATTTACTGTGTAAAGGATCCAAGGTTATTGATTGAACGAATAAACAAAGGTGCATTAGAGTCCATACAATGTGCAACCTCAAAGAAACCTAATAAAACATAGAGATGTTTTTTATGTCTTAAGGCTTGAGTAGCTACCATGAATTTATATGTATTTTATGTCAATTATCTCTTATTAACATTTTACAGTTGTAACATGTTCTATTAATGGTGTATTTAATGCTTTATAATGTTTCTGTTTATTTGATGCAATTAAATGAGATGACTGACCTATAAATAGGTGGTTACATATTTTCCAGATGTCAGAAATAACTCATTCAACTGCATGAAGTGATTTCTCATAAGTGAGCATCACAGCAAGTAGTTTCAGCACACATATAATTCTTGCACAATATTACACATGTTTAAAAGTAGTTCTACTACAAATCCAAAAATCTGAGTTATTTGCTGGTCTGAACTGTAGAAGGGGTGACTGATTCCAGCTTCTCTGATTAACAAAAACTGCTTAAACTATCTTGAATGTTGCTTAGAAAGCGCTTGAATGGTCTGTCACTGAGAAACATTGTGTTTCGGTTTTCTGACGTTATACATGATAAAAAAAAAATAGAAATTAATTCACAGGCCAAACGACCTCAAGACCCCATCAAGTAGTTTATGTTTACCCAAAAGGTTATGTTGTAGCATAACAAGTACAAAAATAGTCAAGACTTAAATCATTTTAATACAGCCAGCATTTATGAATGCTTCCCTTATGAATCCTAATGAATTCAATTACATTTGAAATTTTTGTTTGGATTCATAAGGAGTATTTGCATAAAAAAAAAAAACACTTTTATCACACACAATTATCACTCAATATTAGCATTTATAAACCCTGATGATATTGCATTTCTACACCATTTTTTCTGTCATGTATAAATGTTGCTTTGCATCCCAAAGTGCATTTACATAGATTGCTGTTTGCTGTCACATTTACAAATGCAGCCTAGTATTATAGAAACATAAAAGTGAAGGGGAATGAGACAAATAGTAGAATGCGTGAAGATGATAAACTGGCTTGCTGCACTGTGGTTCTCTGCAGAAATTCAACATACAAAACAGATAGGTTCAAATGTCAAACAGTTGGTGCTCAAATAGATGTTTACAGTGATGTGACTTTTTGATGGCTCATGATAAAGCAAACTAGACCTTAAAAGGTTTTAAAGTTGAGCTAGCTCAACACCAGTACCCTGTTCAGTTTAGACCAATTGGATTTGGAAGGAATTATAAGAATGATTTGAAGTGTGTGGTTGGGCTCAACTAAAAGAGAGAGGTATATTGGTTCAGGGAACACTGATTATAGTCAGATATGTTTCTTCATAATGTATTTTCCTTGACCTCTTTAGAACACATCATGTGGTCAAGGAAATATGCTATTAGAATCCATAAGGACATTAAAAAGGACAGCTGCACTGAAATCAGAATCCAATCAAACTTATACTAAGCTGTCATGTGGGTTTGCAGCACTGAAACTAGTGATGCTCAACAAATATTCCACAGAAAGTGTCTTAGATAATGCAATCTCAGGCTCTATTATCTATATACACCATATGAGTATAATAAATGATAAAATATAATTTTATTATCAGGGTTAATCATTTAAAAGGTGAAGGAAAATACAGTAAAGTGAAGGACATTGTCACACTTACTCCACTCTCCTCATATTTATCCACACCAATCCCAGTAAGTCTGACTGTATATATGTAAATTGGCATTGCTTTTCGAGGTTGTCTGCAAGGAACTGTAGTAATGGAATTATCTCCTTTCTTTAATAAAGGATGATCCAGTGTATTCTGTGCTTAAGGGGGTCATAAATGACTAACTGAGGTTCCTTTCCTTAATTTGAGAACTGAAGCTGTTCTCATCATAGCTGCTGCTGAGGCACTTCTGGGTCATTCACTCAGTTAGGACCTTTACGAATCCTCAAATTATCATCTAATCTCATATCTTATGCAACAATATGCTGAGACCTTGGGGCCTGGCAGAAGAACCATATTACAAAAGGAAATACTCGTATGACAGCCTGGAAGTTACCAATGAGTCTTTTCTATTCATGCTACTCTGTGCACTCCGCTATGTCAGGTTGACCTGGGAACCCAAAGTGTTTATGTATACTGGTGAACAAAACTGCTCATTGATCCAGTACATAACTTGATTTCTTAGACATGTTTTAATGTACTATGCTGTGCCAAATTGTTTCCATGTGCTTCTATTATCTGTAAATAGTTTTAAATAAGGGGTCATTCATAACCAAAGTGTCAAAACAATCAAAAGGATGTATTTTGATTTTATTTGCTACTTGATAATCTAATTCAGTTTTTTGCCTAAACACACATAAAGTGTACAGTGAGTGATGCTTTACTTATAAACTTAGTAGTGATTATTTTTTCTACAAATAGATGGCAAAATAAATATAAACTATCTGTGAACTGATGATGTAAAATTTTAACAGAAATGTGAATTTGAATACGTACAACGTTTGTTCAGCTATGACATTTATTGGGGTCTTTGCTATGAAGCCGGAGTTTTAGTTGCAGAGGGATGCATATATTTGTGTTGAGGACTGAGCAGGAAACTGAAAGTAGGCTTTCTTAGCAGACAGAAGAAAGGAGTTCCTCTCCTCTCCTGACTCTTTGTTCGAGGATTGTAATTACCACTATTTGCTTTCACAGTGATTACACCGGTGTTCAGGACTTGAAGAGTTCTTCCTGTTGACCATGTCCTCACTGATTTACTTTGTGTGTACGTGAGGAGCCAAGGGACTGGGACATTAGCTTTAGCTCTCCATTTTTAGTAGGCTATTGATGGTGTATTAAGCATTAAGTCAATAATTGTTTCTTTAGCTGTCTGACATTATTGAGCAGCTGCTCCTGTCACAAAGTTTCCCCTCAGGACAAGGATACTGTACTAGCTGATCAAGAAGAATGAACAATACCTTTGAAACAAATTAAATTCGATGTTCTTTGCTAATGGACCTTGCCTCTGTGCTTTCATAATAAAAAAGCACTTAAGTCCTGCCCCAAATCTATCTCTTGGCTTTCCGTTCAAATGTATTCATCTTTTATTAATGCCATTTGTCAGTTGAATATCGATTTGGTCTGAACTAAATATGTTCTGTTGTGCAATAATTAAGTGGAGTCACTAGCAGAATGCAGAGTAACAGCATATTGATCAGAAATTGCTCTTTCTTTGTAAATTGAAGGTCTTTAGTCTTGGGAGTGTGTTTATATGGGAAGTTATTTACTGAATTTGTGGGCAAGTATGAATGAGAAAGCATGTGTATTGTTGATGAATGAGGTAGAAAATTTCCCATGTAAAATGTATTTATTTAAAAAAATTGAGACATAATCCATCCCTGGATTATGGATACATAATCCTAAACCAGTTTTGGTTTGTAAATTTGTTACAATATAAACCCCAATTCATCATTGAACTTTAAATCTAGCTTCAACACAAATGCATCCATGCTTGACCTTATTCAAAAAGTCATAATGTCTTAATTAATTTGAATAAGATTTATAAAGATTAGGATAAAAGATGATAAACAATTTTATAACAAAATAAAATAAACCTAGTGCAAAAAGTAAGGATATTTGTGACTGATTATTTCTACTTTCCATCAATACCAATTTGTGGAATGAGTAACACAGCTAAACATGTGGGTAGTACCCCCAAAAATGTGCCAAAATCTCCTTCAATGATCTCCTATTGATACTCATTCTTGTTTTGAGTTTCTTAGTGGATTAAATGATTGCACTCTCATACAGTAATATGGAGAAAAAATATACTTTTTTCATTCGACACTTTGTAGCACATGCTATCAAAACTATATAATGCGTCCAGCACAAATGGTTTATAACTAAAGTACCAAATACAGACACCAGACAGTAATCTATGAACTCCAAACACACCAGTTGATAATTTTTTCTGGGTTTTGTGATGACTAAATTGCTAAAGAGCGATATTGTGGCTCCCTCCACTGTCTCAACACTGATACCTCATTTCAATTTAATCTTGCGCAATAGTGTAAATCAGGCTGAGAATTGATGTGCCACCCTTTTTGCCTGTTCGGGGCTTATAACTTTGTAGACCTTTGACACACTCATTAAGTATACAGCAAATTCATGGCAGATAAAATCCCAAAAAAGAATATTATCCCCCATATAAATAAAAATCATATCCAAAAAGCTAAGCATTTATTTAAATTTGAATAAAACAAGTGTGAATTGATAGAGAAGAATGTCCATTGCCTATGTAATTTACTAACATTATATGATTATAGTCTTCTTATGTTGGACTATTATTCTTTTTTGTGAGTACACAGTGTATTTTAGTGTTTGTAACATGAAGGCTATATTTGATAAGACTCCTCATAAAAATGATTCTTACAGTATGAACAGATGTTTTATTGGGAAGACATCAAATTGTGACAAGATATAAAATGTTTTGTTGTCACTACCACAAAACATTTACTAGACTATATCAGTTGTAAAACATGACTTAAAGATCAAAACATCGCACTCATATGTGTCATACTGCCAGATTATTTTGCACAAGCAACTTGAGAGTGCAGAACAAATACGTAAAACACAGATGTGGGACTTGGGAAGGTTTGCCAACATGTACATGTTCATGTCATTGGAGATTTAGGAAGAAGGAAAGGTTGTGATGAGATCGTGTCCCTCTGGTGGTCTCATTCTGGCACGAGCATGAGTCTCACAGTACAGCTGCCCCTCCACAAAGAAATAGCCCTTTTGTTTCAGGTTAATGTCACAGTCGGAACACACGAAGCAACAGGGGTGATGATATTTGTCCCGTGCTTTCACCACCGTCCCACTGTAAGATCAAAAACAGAGTTGTCGACATTATGATACAGGAAAAAGTATTGTTTTTACGTTTTTCACTGTGAATATCTCTGGTGTAGATGCTTGAAAGACTAAAAAAAGTGACAGAATGCATGACTATTGGATAGAGATTGATTATATTAAACCATTCTGTTTTTGTGACCTTCCTACTTCTCAGGTAAGCCACTTCCAGTTTATTTTCATGTTTATTTATCTATTCCTCCTCCTGTAATTTGTGTCCATGATCATACACTGATTTGTATCATCTACACAGTAGTCTACATCGTAATATGCTTTGTTAATGCTTTCTTTAATAAATAATAAAATAGAAATATAAAGTTATGGGAGAATGTCAGAGCTTAATTGTGAGTAAATAAAGGGTATAGTATATATTTGGGGAACAATTTCATATCACGTCAGCAAAGTTAGGATCACAAGTTTCTCCAATTGTAGCTTATTTTTCATCGCTCCTTGTTAAAACCAGAACAATATTTTCTCCTCATGTTTAAAGCTCTTCAAGACCAAGCTCCATTATATGTGAAAGATCTTATAGTTCCATATTTTTCCAACAGAGCACTTTTCTCTCAGACTGCAGGTGTACTTGTGGTTCCTAGAGTATATAAAAGTAAGATCGAGGTAGAGCCTTCAGTTTAGCTTCCTCTGTTATTCAACCAGCTCCCAGTTTGGGTCCAGGGGGAATATAAAATTTTGATTATGCTTAAAACTTTCCTTTTTGATAAAGGACTGTTTATTTGAAGAAGGATAACTTGTGCCTTTCTTTTCTTATCTCAGCAGGTCCCAAAGTAGACGGCCACCCTTCCTGAGTTTGATTCTGCTGGAAGTTTTTCCTTCCTGTTAAAACAGAGTTTTTCCTTTCCATTGTTGCCCGATTTAATCAAGAATATTCAATGCAATCTGTTGGTTTCATTAGCTAGGCAATTATGTATTGGCTTGTGTGGCCTCTGTTATTATTATAAATCTGACTAATGTAGATCATGCAGTGTTTTTTCAAATATTTGACCTTAAATATAGAAGAATAAATAAATATCTAATTGAACTACAAGAATACTTTCAATCTAAATTATTCCACGAGTTGCTTTTTCATATAATTGAATAGAATACATCTTTTTCTGAATTACTTTATAAAGCTTTAACTGCATTGTCATGTTCATGTTATGCAAGTTCAATATGTATGCTCAATGTAATTATCAGACCATTTTTCTTGGTCAGTTGGATCTTGATGTGAATTGCAGGTGATTTGTTCTATTTTTACTCACACAATCCCATTCCCACACTTGTCGCAGACAGGCAGTTTCTGCAGGTTTCCTGTAGGTGGAGTCGGTTTGGTTGTGGGGGCTTTCACTGTTCGAGTCACAATAGGACGAGTGCCTGCCCACAGGGGACAAGAAATCATTCAACAAAACAACCCTGCTTGATTGAAACACATGTGTTAAAACAACACACATGAAATCCATAAACCAGGAGCACTTCAGGAATACGGAAACAAACTACAATAGCCCCTGGAATATTAAATGATGCCTTTAGGTTGTAAGCATATTTTATACTTAGCAGAACAAATCTCTTCTTATTAACAAAAACACACAGTGAAGTGCTTTTGTGTTGATTTATTGTGTAACTTAAATGGCAGAGTACTTGAATGATAAAGGGAACACAGATTGCTTGGTGATTAGAGCAATACATTGTGAAGCCTAAACAATATACACATAAGTGTGACATATAGCCTAAAATATCGAATGGTAGGAAGAAATTTTAATGATTTCCTGAAATGTCATCGAAAGAACAAAGATGACGGGCTCACCATCACTGTCGATAAACTCCTGGAGAGCTTTAAAGGAGCCAGACTGCCGAGGCTCTTGGGGCTCCTCCTGGTCCTTCTGCAACATCTGGTACACATCAGAGTCTGCGATGCTGGTCAACGTCCTAGGACTGAGCGGTGCATTCAGACAAAGACTAAGAAACACATAGGTTGAAACACAAACATACACACTTCCAACATCTGACAGTTAGAGGGAGAAATTACACTTTTTCTTGTAAATCTCAAAGGCCTGAAGCCGGTGGTCAGTAAAAGCAGCAGCTCAGATAAGGGTGACGAGCTGGAGAAGATACAACATCCTAACTCAGCGTTGAAACGAGAAAAGGTGTGGCCTTGCATACATTAGACAATCATTGACCAAATCATGTATTGAGGAAAGGATATTGATAAATGCATAATCTTTAGCTGCAGTTTACTGTAAGCTAATGAGACAATACAACCATCTGTAAAAAATAATTATAGCTGTTTTTAATGTTTACATAAATAATGATTCCTTTCAGTCTTTTAAGGTATTGTAGTCCGTGTAAATTAGTGAGGCATGCCTTTGGTTCCATGTCATTCATGTCTTATGCAGACGTTATAGTTAATCCACAAAGAGATTCCCTTCTGTCTGGTAGTTTTATAGATTCTCAGAGTTACACATCATATGTCAGAGAGCCTAATGAAATCCATATGACTGTGTGGGAAAGCTGTGGGTTAATATATTGCAGAACATTGTCTAAAAGACAGTATGATTCGGGTGAGTAAATTAATATAGCAACTAGTGAGGGGAAAAAACAATGAAATTTCTCTGAGGCTTCAATAATTGTTACAAACATTGAAACAAAACTTAAATGACAAATGGACATTTTCATGTTGTAATTGTTCAGGAAAATATCAAATTTGGCCTCATGGTGGTGCCACAGGAAAGGCGTTACTATTCAGAAATTAATTCTTTGAGGAGGAACAGGCTACTATAAAGTGAGCTCAGCTTTTTGGAGAGTACTTTGAGGACTTTGAGAAGTTTATGGATCGTCGGCACCCATTGCTTGTGACCTGGTCTGACTATCCTTAGTGGGCATGTTGAGGCTGCACCAGATGACCATTGGAATAAAACAATTCTGATGTCAGCTCTGCACTAAATTAGAAAAAAAAATGTTGATAATGAGTGTTAAGAGCAGCCTGACGTCGAAAAAAATTACTTGTGGGAACTGCTTTTTCATACACTTTTACATACAGTCATAATCTGAACTTCAGGTCACATTTTATATAAACATGGCTTTTTGACTGATATACAGGCTGCAAGGCAGGCATAGGACAGGTCTGTAAAGAACCAAACTGTTTAGCTACAGCGCCCACCTCTCAGATTTGTGGTGAACCAGGCCTCGCATTTGTCCCTCCATGGCATCCTGGATATTTCCTGAGGAGTAGAGGCCTATAGGGGTGTTGTAAGATGTGCTTACCACCTGCCTATTTTCATCAATGTTTGCTGCTGCAACAAATGGCTGAGCCTTTCTGTTGTGAGCCATACCAATTGGTTTATATTCCTATAAACAGAGAAAAAGGACAGAATCAGAAATACTTTACTTGGTGATGGAAATCAGTCATTCTGAAATAGCGAATAAAGTTCAAGTCATTATAAAAAAAGAAATGCTTTTATTTAAACAAGTGCATGACTGAGACAATAATGGCACAATTATACAAGATTTGCTAGACGAATAGTAAATGTAAATCCTTTTTACAGTGTAACAAACCTGCTGTTCTGTTTCAAGGTTTAATTTAAATGGATGAGCTCTGCCGTCCTCCATAACACGAGGCGACCACAGTCGGGATTCATTCCTGCAAATAAAAGAAAGATGCATCCTAATCAGAGGGTCATCTCAATGTGACCCCCAACCTATGAAATATTAACAATGCCATATCAGTTAGAAATTCTTTAAAATGGACAAGCTGTAGCAGTCAGAGAGAACTCCTGTAAAACATGTAACCCAACACTATAAAATAGCTTTCAGATTTAATTTGAGTGAATTAGCAGATTTCTGACAGAAACTGAAATGATAAATGGTTTAATGAATTACATGTTGTAAGACTAATCCTTTTAATTTCTTTACAAAGCTAAAATGCCTTTTTTTTTGCCTCCCCACCACTAGTTTGTATGCATGTTTCATAATAACCTTTCAACAGTCAGACAGAGCTGATTTGTGGATTCTTTAATCTTATTCTGGGCTTCACAGTGGAGCATGTCTGTGGCTGGTAAGCCCTCGATGGCCAGGATGATGTCACCAGCACATAAATTGGCATTGGATGCCTTACTGCCAGGTGTGATCTAGATTGGAACAGATGAAGGGATAAACATGGTTAGTAAAAAAGAGAAACAGTGAAGATATAAATAGATGGCATATCTAAAGAAAACATAAAGCACTAAAGTATACGGCTCCAGGTAAAGAAGCTCACAGATAGCATGTTTGACAGTGATTACCACCAAAAACCACAAGCAAATGTTATTTTACATGGGATCCACTGATTATAGCACAAAACAATACAATCACTGTGGTTCAGGGAGTGGTGGCAGGTGAGTATCATCAGTAATGACTGTGTTTTTATCGGCTGTAACTGGGATCCTGGAAAAGATGGCCGTGCCATGAAGCAGCCAGCCAGGGCTGATTGTGTTCATGTGCTTTGTTCATTGTGTGGATATAAAGTCTACACAAACTAACATACTGTGTGAGTGTCTGCTGCTGCTGTCACTGAAGTGTGCCAGTAGAGAGATGCTCAATTTCTACATTATCTAATAAATTAGAACAACTAAATGTAATCAGTTAGATTTTTTTTTTTTTTTTTTACAACTGTCTTGTCCAGCATTGCAGCAAGCAGAATGATTGTCTGGCTGCTGTTTTGTGCTGAACAAATTTACTTTGTCAAGTAGAGCTT
>JAOXYM010000004.1:17849094-17865873 GCA_028567055.1 Leptatherina wallacei | reverse complement strand
TCGCCTGATACTTGCTGGGATAGGCTCCAGCCCACCCGCGACCCTGCATGGATTAAGCGGTACAGAAAATGGATGGAATATGTTTAACTAATTAATGTGTGTATTTCTTGCTTCCCTGACAGTATATAAAGAAATGAGAAGTATTGTTTGTGTTTCTGTCTGTCTTGGAGAATGATTTGTTCCCTCGTTTAACAGTTTCTGCACATGAAGATGAAGCTTTTGATGTCCAAAGACGTTGGGTTTCCATTTCACCAAAAGTTTACAATATATTATCCTGACCAAACAGTAGATGTAAATATTCAGCAGCACAAAATCTAAATAGTAAAGCAGTGTTCATGATTGGCCTGCCACCTTGTGGCTACTAGTAGCCATGGCAATGTCTCCAGAAAACATACCAAGTCCTGTCTTCTTTTGCTGTAATTATCAACTTTATTCATCTCATACTTCGAAAAAAAGAATACAAATTTACCAGCATTTAGTTGATATTTTTCCATCTTACCAACAAACCAGCCATCATCACACTTCTCCATCACATCAACGATGTCTCCCTCCTTCAGCTCCAGCTCGTCCTCATTGCGAGGCATGTAGTTGTACAGAGCCTGGTATCTGGGACAGAAACATTTGCGGATTTAATTCTATGCTTGAAGATGTTTTTATAACAGTATATGCATTAGTAGAGAGATGTTTTATTGAATAAAAAAGGAGCTCAGAGAAAACTGCGAGGAAAACTTACGGGTCACCTCCACCGTGGAGTGCATCTTGGACTAACCGCTGAGAAAAAGAAAGAAATACAGACAATAAATCAGTGCGTTATTTGTGAGGCCTTTGCTAAGGGCTCTAACTTGTAATTCAGAGCCAAAAATTTCCCATCTCATTAAGGATAAATTATACTGTATGTAGAAAGACAGCACACATATTACAAAATGTGTGGTGATCAGTCGTGAATGAAAAGATGATTACTAAAGTCTTCCTTCTTGCACAGAGACAAGAGTGCTGTCCCCTACCCTTCGACCTCTAATGGGTGACAGATAGGACCTCCGGGACAAGATGGGGCTACGAGGAGGTTTACCACCAACAACTGGATCCTGCTTAACAGGCAGAAAGACCAGAGGCAACACACCTATAATCTTCAACATTAACCAGGTCAGCAACCTTGACGATGAACTTAACGTGTAAGCAGAAAAATCTAATGACATGCTGTTCACATCATCAATCAACATGCTGATGCCACAAATAAAAAATACTCCTAATCACACTGAGAAACATCCAACACAAGCAGTTTATACTTGCTTTGTCAAGCATGTTTTCTGCTGCCAACATATCCTCGTGCTGGCGCTTCCATGTTAACATACAATGCAAGTTAGTGTACATACTGTGATTAATCACTCAGTTTAATGAAAACCCCAAAAATTTCATGGATCCTCATTAACAGCACAAAAACCTAGACACTCAATTAAAATATTAAATACACTAAAGAATAGAACCACTCAGACATTTTCCCCACACCAGTAAGCAAAAAGACCGATCAGAGAGAAAAATGTTGCGCTTTATCAAACAGCTGAACTATAGTCTCGCTCCCAGCTCCACAAGCAACAACAGCACAATAGTTAGCAAAATATTGTTAGCGGAGGTCTTTCAATTGTCATCTCTACATTCCAGCTTTACCTTCACCTTAGGAGACCTACGACCAGGATGCGGTAAAGTGGGGGCGGTATGGGTAGAACGAGGAGTAGAGAGGGGGGGTGAGGCAGTTTTAGAAGGAGATGGGGCCGATAGAGGAGTGAGTGACTCTGAGATGGGACTGGATAGGACTGGATGAGAAAGACATGAAGAGCTTGAGGGGTGAGATGCAGAGTGCTGTGTGGGAACATCTGAAGAAGAGTGAGGGATGGGGAGGGGAGTTGATAAGACAGGTGGAGATGGAGAGATTGGGGGAAGTGGAGATGTTATGAGCTGAGGAAGAGATGGGGGCCGAGGGGAGACGGGGGGACTGGGAGGGATGATACTCTGGTCATAATGTTGTGTCCGGGATATAGAAGATGAAGAAGGAGATGGAGGAGGAAGCACGGAGGTCAGCGGTGGTGGTGTGAAGGGTGAGATGAGACCAGAGGGAGGAAACTGTGTCAAAGTGGAAGGAGAGGCTTCAGCCTATGAAAAGTAAGGACATACACAGGGAGACTGAAGCGGAGTCACATGATCAGAACATCAGACAGCCTTTAAATATGATTGTAACTTAAGAAACCTCAGAGGAGACATGGAGGGAAAATAGAAGAATTGACCTGATTTAACCTGATACTGCTGTCAAAGTCTGTCAAACTACAACTGACTAAGGGAAATGTCTTGCACCATAAATGATCAGTATCTGTTTTGATGCTTTAATTTATGTGATTTCTCAAAAAGACTTCTGTACTTCATCTTTATAATGTCACTTCATGACACTTTATAGGCTTCTATAGCTCTAAATAAATTCATTTCTGGACTCAAAATCAATATATCAAATTTTGCATTGAAGAATTCACTATTTAATGTAACTATATGTAAAATCTAACAGCTTCTCTTATCAGCAACAACTCAAGTATTTTAACTCCAAGTTATTACTGCTGTTTTGGAGTGGCGTAAAGACAAATAGCTCAGCTCACATTTTAACCTGAAGTCTTTCATCATAGATATTTATAAGTTCCTTGATAAACTGTGTACTTATTCATTTAATGGTAACACCGACAGCCTTTAACAACAATAACCTGTCAGAGAAATAGTGGAAAAATCAACAAAACATCTATTTCCCCTGTAATGTCTTTTCTGGGACCTTACAATAATTTTCTACCTCAACAGATGCAGCTCACACCATGCTCTACCTGTGGACTGAGTCTTGCATTGAAAACTCTAATGTCCTCCTCTTTGTCCAACATAGTTTCATCCTCTTCCACAATGAATAACTCAGTGTATTCCTTTTCTTCTACCGACAGCGGCTTCTGAACATCAATTGGCTGCTCGTTCGAGGATACCGACAGCTCTCCCCACAAAATGGGAAGTGGTTTCATTGTTACAGGTTTGTGAAACTCTAACCGAACGCTGCCTGGCGAGTTGCCTACTGCAGGGACTTCTGGGGGCTTCGCTGCAGAATGAAGGGACTGTTCGTCTTTTATTTGTAAACTGCTGCTCTGAGATTCACCGATCAGCTTGGTCTGTGGGGAACCTACGGAAGGCCCTCTTGAAATGCCACCATCATCTGTGTTGCTGGAACCATCCAGAACCATGGACAAAAGCTCGTCATAGGGGTCTTTTACATGCAGCTCAATGTCAGGGCTTTTGCTGCTTTTGTTTACATGAGCAGGAGACATGTGCTGCTGTGCTACTTGTGTGGAAATCTCTGGCTTACTATCAGATATAGTTTGGGCTGCTTCAGAGGAATGCAACCTTCTGCTGCCGTTAGGTCGAAGTGGAGAATCCGGGCGTGAAGAAGTGAATAAGGAATGAGTGGTGGGTGGAGGAAGAGGAGGAGGAAGAGGAGGAGGAAGTGGAGGAGGAAGAGGCGGTGGCGACGGCGGCGGTGGAGTGGGCTGAGAAAAAAGCAGGACATTTGTGGTGTGGCCTAAACCAGCACCCCTCTCTGTGAAAGGTGGCTGATGTGGAAGGGTGAAGCCTTTTTTTAACTGTGCAGGTGAAGTCGCCTGCTGCTCTTGAACCGTTAGGAAAGGGGTGAGGTCAGTGGGCAGAGGGGGTGGTGTGGGTGGCACTGGGGTGGTCGGGAGGGATCGAGCTGGAGTGGATGCCGATGTGTCCATTGTGAGGGAAAGCCACTCACTGGTGACAGCTTTCAGATCAGGCCTTCTTAAAGAGGGTTGAGGGGAGGGGAGGTCGCGAGTGGTGGAAGATGAAGGTAGGTGATAGAACAGCTCCATGAAAGTAAAGTGAGAAAGAGGGAACAGAGGTGATTAACGAAACTAGATCAGACAAGTACCTTGAGTGCTTTTGAGTGTTTTAACTGATTAGGAATTAACAGGAAGTAATGGATAGGAAGAAGTAGGATTTAATTCCCCTTGGAAGATTCATGAACCTGCTCAAAAAGCTTTATTCTTCAAGACTTAAAAAAATTTCAGATTAATAATCTGTAGCTCTGAGTTCCTCACTTTCTTACCTTGACCGGTGTGGAACTTGGTGTCCTGTTGCCATGGAAACCATGTGGCTCTATGTGGTAGGCGGAGCCCTTGGATGGAGAGCGCTTGACAATGTCAACGTAGGACACTGGAAAGATTCCCTGCTTGGTTGTGTCTGGGATCTTCCCCTCGTACCAGTTCTGATCCACCTGCCTTATGACAATAACTCTCTCACCCTACACACATCCAACACACACACACCAAACAAGAGTTTGCAGCTGGACCATAGCAATGTAAGAACCCCCCCCCCCCCCCTTTTAAACCACAATGTGGATAATAGTGAACATCACATTGATCACATTGTCCTAGATACTGCATGTTGCGTTTACATGTTAAGTAGTTTTACACAAGGACGTCAGTGGCCTTTAATCCATTATGATGCCAGAGGGGTTTTCATCCCAATGTAAGAGTTTGGCAGAGCACCTAAGCACAATTAAAAATAACACCGACATTTTTGCTGCTCTTTGTGCCAGATGTTCACTATGGGAAGAGCTCCTTGCATCGATGAACAGCCACAGAAAACCAGTTGAGGTTGAGATATGTAGATAGATTTAGATTGAGGTTAAAATGTGCAAAAGCATTAATGAGCCCCCCAAAAAGTTAGATTTTACTGCTCCAGTCAGGGAACGGTTTTGGGATTAAGACAAAATAAAGGGAGTCTCTACTAAAATGATTTTTCCAGTCCAATCCACATCCTGCATGTCCAAGTATTCGTCCAATTTTAAAGTTAATCTGTCTTAAAGGGTGTGCCTGCATTAAGATACTGATAAATCATTTTCTACATCAGTGATAATATCTATTGTACTTTTTCCTGGGAGAACATATCTTCCAAGCAAAAGTCACATCCACAGATGAGTTAGCTGCATGGATTGCAATCTATCATTAGAAATACATTCAATATCTATCAATAACCTTAAAAATCATCACTTGATATAACTGGGTTATGACAGAAAATATAAACAGAAAACTACCTTTCTTAGTGACAGCTCTACATTAGTGTCAGCATTGAAATTATAGCGTGCCACTGCCTCTCCAATCTCTCTGACATGTGCTGGAGGAGGTGGCCGGATTGGCTGCTGCTTCTCTGAGGACGGCATCTTCTGCGTACGAGTGAAAATTGGTGTAAAGAAATTGTGGGAGTTGTCGAGCAGGAGATGCATATTTGAATACAAGAAGAAGATGAACAACTTCAGTACACACATGCAGAATCACATGACAGAAGCACACTTACCTCTACATAAGCTATGGGGAATATCCCCACCCGTCCCCGGTGCTCTCCTTCATACCAGTTGTTATCTATTTGCCTGATTATGTTCACTGCATCGCCCTTTTTAAATGACAACTCCCTGTAACACAGGTGAATCAGTGAAGTGTCTTTGCATGCATCTTTGACCCAGCAAAGAGACAGAAGTGCAAAATCAACATCATCATCACTTGTGCGATGTTTCTAGTATTGGCATCATTGGAAAAATGTCAGGCATGAAAGCAAAGTAAAGGAAAACTGAGAACTGAACAGATCTGCTTTATTCATGCATCAGAGTGCAAAAAGGAAATCAGTTGAAGCCGTCCATATGTGGTGGGGAGATCTGACAATGTTTTCTTAGAAAGAAATAGAAACTGCATGGAAAAAAACTAAGGTTAAAAATCTGAAATGATGATATCTGATGCAGCCAGCTGTTGAGATATTCAATGTCCAGAATGATAATATTTTAAAGCTTGGCTTCCCTGTGCATGCATGGTAAATTTACTGTACTTACTTAGCCGTTTGTGCCTTAAAATCATAAATGGCTCTTGCAGGCTGTTTCTGATGAAGGAGAGAGAACAGAATAAGTTGTGTCATCTGCTTATGGGAGACCTAGAAGAATAGAGCGAGAGACAGCCAACAGGTATCACCAAGTTTAACATAGTATACTGTGTGCTCCACCATTTTTAATATCAATCAATACATTACATTATGAAATTAGCCTGTTAACTTCCATCTGGAATATTATTTTGGTTCCAACACTTCTTTCATGTCGTGTTGCATTGTTTCTTTGTTAAGTAACAGAAAAAACTGCCAATCATTGCGACACAACTGTGGTGTTGAGAAGATTTGTAGGTGATGAGCTCTCATGTTGTACCTCTCTGTCAGGAGTGGGTCTTCTGCTCTGGGGTGTGTGGCGCCCATCCATGGTGGAATAACTCCTGGACACATCCTGGTCTGTTACAAAAAAGAAACAAAGTTAACAAAATTTTCCATGGGAACCACCATCATGCGGCCCAAGATACAAAAAAATGGGATTTGGGAAAACATGGAATGGTACAGTGATAATGCCATTCCAACGGGTAAATGAGGGAATGAGAGCATGGGTTGATAGGTGTGTTTTATTTCCATCTCATAAAAGAAAAAAAAAAAAGACTCGGCTTTATGACACAAGTACACACATGCAATACTACAAAATCAATGTAACAAAAGAGCGAAAACAGGCCAAAAAATATCATAAAACACGAACATACAAGCAAATTGCTTAGAGGAAGAAAAGTATATATTAGAACTACTCTAGAAATCAATCTTTAAAACCCAAATACAACAAAAAATAAAAGAAATAAAAAGAGGAATTTACATATTTATCTACTCAAACCAGCAGCCCAGTCTCTTAAAAATCACTCTTCTTTATGAATAAATTGAAAAATAGCAAATATGTTTTCAATCCGTCGGCATTATGTTGACTACCCGTGTATTTTCCACTGTAACATACCATCAATATCTGCTTGCACAACTTTACTCAGACTCAATCCAAAGTGGTTTTCTTACCATAATAGGTGCCTTTTTTTTCCTTTTCTTTTTTTGGTGAAAAAAAAAAAAAAAGAATCGGGTTCTCTAACATGGGCCTTTTGTATGGCCAAACTCTGATGCAGTTAAAAAATGTGAAAGCAAATCAATATATGCACTATGCAGAAGTTCTGCATAATAAAAATTTTTTGTTGAGAAACATTATTTTTTAGGAGACAGAGTTGAAAGCAAACTAATTTACTGTAAATTTTCAAATATTTACTTTCATGGATTAAGAGAAAATCAGGCTTTCATTTTAATTAGATAAAACTTTTGGGCCACAAGGAACCTCCCAATTCTGTGAACATCTCTAAACTTGGTTTGCCTTTCCACCTCCACCACAACAATAAAATTGTGTCTCTTCAACGCCGCCTCAGCACAGTTTTGTTTGGTATTGACAGCCTGTCAGTCATACTTAAAGTCTTTCCACTAACATGAAGCATATCATTTTTTTTCATGAGCAAAATCTTGATATAAAAACATCTGCAGAAAGATTTCGATTCAACTTTTATAACAGACTAATTAAATGGTCATACTTTACTTGAGAATTTACAGTAAATCTGTTTTAGTGAATATGATACAAATGGAGAGTAAAGCCACGTATAGATGTGTCTGTGGACAAATGAGGTGACCTGGGCTACAAGTGCAGGCAATACTTAAGGACAGAATAAATTAAATAAATGTGTATGCATCTGTATTCATGCCTTTTTGCTTGCATGCACATGTATGCTGACATATTTAACAATGCCTGACTGCAAAATAAACAGAATACTCTATATGAGATTATATATGTATATTTTCTCCACCTGAATAACAGAGACCATTTCCATTGCTCTGCTCTTCTCCATATTCATTATTGTTTGAGGCCTCCAAGTGTCGTCCGTAGCAGGCACTGATCGGTGACTGTAGCCGTGGTGACTGTAACCTCGGTGTGGAGGGTTCCCCCATATATGAAGCATACCCAGTTGGGCTTCCATCTGGATACAAAGATGCAGAGGAGTGACCCCCGTGCCAACACCCCCTCCTCCCACGTAAGGAGGAGCTTCTTTCAGGCACATTTGGCAGCAGCTCAGCCAGTATTCTCCTCAAGATGCTATCATCGGGGGGCCTAGAGCTTCTATGGCCTCTTTCTGCTTGAATGTGCTCATAAATGTCTCTCAGGGCTGCATCGAGTGCCTCATAAATGGCCTGTTTGGACTTGGGTCTGCTACCTCGACCTCCGCCACTGCAGCTTCTTCTAGAGGTAGGTGGTGAGCCCTTTTTCCTGCGGAAAGGCACTGGGCTGACCAAGAAGGCCAGCTTGGACATCGCTTGCTGGGACTGTGAGCCCTGGATTTGGGAATGGCTGCTGCGGTTCTGCTGTGAAGGTCTCTGGAGCTCCTGTCGTGCTCGTTCTCTCTCGTGGCGAAGCATAGTGGTGAAACGGGTGTATGAGGCCGGGCAGCGGCCTTTACAGGTGCTGATGAGGTGGCGGTGTTGGTAGCCCTGGGTCTGGCCGAGACTTTGGTGACCAGGATGGTGATGGTGGTGGTGGTGATGTCGGAGGTGATGATGGTGGAGGGTGGAAGAGCCATAAAGGCTCTCAGAGGAAGTTAACGAGCAATGGTCAAAGTCACTTTCACTGCAGAATGAGGAACCCTCCACTTGAATGAAATCACTGAGATCTGATGCAACAGCATCTTGTTCACTGTCAGAATAGTCTGGGTTTGCTTGTGGGCTTTGGGGAACAGGAGGAGCTGGAAACGACTTTCCACGACCAGGCTCTGGCCCAACGCGAGGCTGCCCTTCAGGTGGGCTACGAGGTCGATGCAAGTGGTCCATGCTGTGAGGTACAGTTCCACTGTTCCCATTATTGTCTTCTTCTAGTAATGATTCTATGGAAAAGCGACGTTTTGGAAAACTGGGTGTTCCGCCACCACCACTGCTAGCACGAGATGACGAGCCACCTGGTGTAGTGGTGCCTGAAGGCACCTCACCATCACCCAAGTTGGGCATGGATTTAGACTTCTGAATAAGACTCTCATATTCAGAAACACGGTTTGGCACCATATCACGTGGCACTTCCACACCCCAGGAGGGTGCCCATGGTGAAAGGCGATGGCGATGTAGATGAGGTTGGCGCTCTAGTTCCAGGATGCGAGCGCGGACCGAGCGGATAACTTCAGATGGGATGAGCTGAGTTCGGTCAATCTGGTGCATCTTACGATAGAGCTGGAGAAAGCCCGGTGAGTCATGTGCGCGTCGCCGGTGAAGACGGGGAAGTGAACGAGTGGATGCTGTGACTGGTGGGGGATTCCCGTCACACACCAGTGACCCAGCACTTTCTGAGCGGGTGGCATTAGGTCCACCTGAGCCAGAATGCCCATCATTAAGCAAGTCATCACAGCTGCGTGACTTGAGCTTCCCAGTGGAGGGCGGCACCTCCTCTGCACTGCTCCATGCCTCAGCTTCCAGGCATTTTGTCTGCCAAGTGGTTGTACAACAGACGGACTGCTTAGAGGAAGAGCTGCCCTCCTGGCTGGCATCCTCATGGCAATGATCAGAGTCAGAAAGGACAGGGGGAAGAGCGGTGCTCTCATGAGGACCTGGGGAGGTCAGACTGTTTGAATACATGATACATGCGTCCCCACCTTTCAGATGTCCAATAATAGCAGCGTGGTGAAAGAGAAGGAGGAAAGCAGGTTAAGCAAAAATACCCGGCAAGATGATAGAAGAGCTGGAGACAGGGAGAAGAAACGGGGAGGAAAAAGGGTGAGAAGATAGATGAATTGATGTCTTTTTCTTCAGACTTTCGGCCAACAATGAACTTACTATCATACCAGACAGACATCATATTGTGAAAACAATAAAAAAAAGTTCTCTCATGTTCTGGTGGTAAGAACAGTACACATATATGTCTGGGAAAAGAAGGGGATAAAAAAACAAGACAGAAAAAAAAAATCAAGTGAAAAGAGGAGGATTCTATGGGCGAGAGTACCTTTGGCTCTGGAGGGTGAGGAGGGTGAGGAACGTATGACAGGTTTCTTTAGGCTGCTGCTGGGTCTGTAGGCATCCACGGGTTTAGGGGATGTTGCAGCTCTGCTCTGAGATGGAGCATTGGCTTGGGAACTAGATGGCTCAGACTTCCTTCTCTTCCTATAATCACTGGCAGCACTACAACACAACATTCATGACAGACACTTTCAAAATGTATTGCAATGTTGAATACAGTTTGCAAACGGTTAATTGAATGTGGGTACTATAAATGTCAAGTATTTGTATTTTTTTGTTAAATGAACTTGCAAACTAATTTTAAAAAACAAAAACAAGCAAACTATCACTTCATTCCTAAAACTTCTGTAAGAGAACCAAATAAAAAGACATCCATTTTGCTAATGCACGTAAAAGCCTTGCACAGTTGAAAGATTCTTTTGCCGTCTATAGACTGAATTAAAATCCTGTAAGTGTAAAATACATTTTTGCCAAGTAGTGTAGCATCTCTATTTAAATTCATTCAAAAACAAGCTTAAAGGGTTTTTATTCAAAGCAAACATACTTAATGTCACTGACATGAATTACACAGCCTATTCATCCCATCCCTACACTCCCCATTATGTTCAGCGAAGAAAAGGCGACTGAATAAGCAGGCCATTGGAGAAAGGGAGAGCGCACAGGAAGAAGGAAGAGGGGGTTGAAGGAGGGACAAGAGGTGAATGGCAGAGTCAATAGGTTTGCTGGGTTAATTTATTCTGACTGAGTTAGGGAAAAAAAGCTTCCTTTCATCACTAACAAAGAGCAAATAAAGAAAAACGTGAATCCTTGTAAATCATCATTAACAGCAGACGCTGGATATTTGCGGCAATTACAAGGCAAGCAAAAGCAGAGTTTTGAGGCTGTGCTGAATCACAATAAGGAGGACTGCTGTTAAAAGGACGGGGGAGGGGGATGGGGGTGGTGCAGAAAGAAAATAAAGGGAAAGCAGCAGTTACCTTGCAGGTCTCTCCAAAGCCTTGTCAGCAGGACCGATGTGGAGGGATGTCTGAAATAGGACAGACAACAAAAGAGAAAAGTGAGCTCCGCATGAACAAAGGCTTGAAGCAGAGCATTTTAAAATGCACAGCCTGCATGCGGTTGTTGCTGTGCCACACTCTAAACACTCCCCCAGCGAGAGGTGCGATGGATGCTGGTTCCACATGGCGCACCTGACCAAGGCGAGTCCTGCAGGTGCTCACAACAAGGATAAAATTCTGGTCTCTCCTGTGTTGCTTCAAAGAATGATGGCAAAGGTGATACTGCAAAGGATGTCATGAGCACAGCTAAGGGGGGAAATGCTGCACTGCAAAACCTGGCAGGGATCAACTGGAATGGCTCTTTGTGGCATAGAATGCAAAAAACCGATGACTAAATGTGAAATTCCTAAAAAAAAACAACTGCAATCACAAAAAAATGCAGGAAGTGTCCAAAGATCTGTAATGAATTCTATTTTGAGCTACAAAGGAGAACATTATCAGATATTTTTTCACCCCAAATGAAACAGTGACTAGTATCCACATGTTCAAAATCCTTTAAATAGAAAGAAAAATATCACTCATCTCTTAGAGAAAATGCCCGCCACGTTGCCATCATATGAAATAGAGCATCGGCTGTCATTTCAAGCAATTATATTCAACATCTTTGTAAAACAATTTAGCGGGCAGGTAATGTGATTGGTTAGCAATGTGAAATCAACAACACTTCTGCTCTGATCATGAATGTGAGATTACCTCAATGCGCTGGCGAGCCGAGATGTCTGGATTATAATCCAGCCGCTTTTTAGGAGGCTTCAGCCCCAAGCAGCAGCAGTGAGCAGGAAAGGGAGGAGAGGATGAGGAGTAGGAGGAATGTGAAGATGAGGTGAAGGAGGAGAAGCAGTGGTGACATCATGGGGAGAAACCAAAACATAAGAAACATGTGGAGAAAGTGACACATGTTAGAGAATCCAATTAACCAGAGATGGACTCCTTTAAAAACTACAGGAAATGAATTTTGTCTTGCTCAACAGACAAAAGCACATTCTCTCTATACACACCAGCACACATTTACAAACAACCCAACACTAACAGACCAACACAAAAAACTTTCCTTCACATACAAGTTCTAATGTCACCCATGGGTGCTTTAATCCTGTGCTACATCCACCTTTAAACCACACAAACCCACAAAGATACCCATGTGCCACACACATGCAGAGTGTAAGAAGCTGTGAGCAGAAAGCCAAGTGAGGCACAAGCTAAACAGTTTATATTTTCAAGTGCAATAAACTGCAAATTCAAATGCTGTGATTTAGTGCTTTTTTTCCACTAGTGCACATAAACAAGTGTTCAGTTGGTCAACACATATTGTTACTCTTCACTTCGTAAACTCTCAAACTCTGAATATACTGTGAGATTAAGTTCTGGCAGAAATTACTCACAAACACGTAGCAACCGATCGACACAATGGGCTTATTGAGTGGCATTGAAAATATTGCAGGTAGAAATCTCAGTGCACATCTGAACATGGCTTTGAGAACCCAAAATGTCATGCCAGCGACTTGTTTGAAAATTTCCCCTGAACATTTCAAATAAGCCCAGCATTTCATCACCTGATGCCATGTGCTAGAGGCATGACAGAGACAGAGGCGGGTCTTTATGAAAACTTGATAAATCAATCAGTTTGAAGCAATTTGGTCCAAAATGTGTGGCTACAGACAACCCCTACCCCAAGCCCCTAGCACATTATCACCACCTACATCCAGCAGAGGGCACTAAAGTGCTTAACTTGGACACACAGCATTACTCCATACTACTAAAAATAAAAATACTAGCAGGCATAAATCGATGATCAAAGGAATAAACAGGCTAAATCGAAAGGCAGGATAATGATGTTTGTTGGCATGTATAGAGATGATTATGGAACTATGCAGATTGTTTTAAATTGACTGTATTACTTAACAGGTTAGTTTGTATCAATAGAAAATGAATCTGCTGCACACTAATCACTGCTTTGATAGACTGCTCTACGCAGTTTTGTCACCCTAGAAGTCATATCATCTCAAACATCTGCACATGCTGCCTTTTAACCACTTTTTTTTCCTGATTATTTGACAAGATGCATAAAATGAACCAAACACATTAGGTTTTTGGGATAAGATTTCAGTGCCTGCTAGTAACCAAACAAACAAACAAATTCAAAACAAAAAATAGCAACACAGACATAGCCTGTCACAAGGGTGTGTGTAGAGGGGAGGAGGGTCCACTGCACCAAACAAGTACCACATGCCCAAACAACTAACCCCACCCAGTCTAACGGGGAGGCATTTAAACAAAAACAAAAAAAGTCATGGGTGTGGGTGTAGCCAGCGGGGTGTATGTCTATGGCAGAATTGTGGCTGAGGGAGTAACTAAGCCCTGACTTACCGGCCGCCCAAACTCCAGCTCGGAAAAGAACTTATACCAAGGCTCGTTCTCTAAATCTATGTCATCATAGGTCTGGGAAAGCATGACAGAGAGAGAGAGGAAGTAGAGGAAAGACAGAAGAAAGGAAATGTGGAAGGGAGTCACACACACAGAGAGACATGGACCTCATGGTTAGGAATGGGCAAGATGGGCACAGGATGAACCAGGATGAAGTTTAGACTGGCTCATGGGAACAAATGTGTCGATGCAGGAGCCCCTTGCTTCTCAAGTTTCACTTCTGCGGTTAACTGGTGACAGGGTAGTATCACAGGCAGCCAGCCTAGTGCCACACTCTTCTGTACTCCAAATGGGGCTCAGGCTGAGTTAGTCGTAGCAGCATTCATCCTTTAACCAGTTTAGAAGTTAATATTTCAAATTTTACACCTTTTAAATGCTACTTATGTTTCTTCTTAATACAACCTTGTTTTTGTTACAATTTTAATGCCTTTTTAATGTGATCTAATGCAACATTTTATAAAGTGCATAGGTTTTATACTGTAGGTGATAAAGAAATACATTTGTCTTGCTTTGTCAAGACATGAATGTGCCACATTCTTCCCCTGTAGTCCAACTTAAAGTGGTTCCTGATCATTATATACAGCATCAAGTATCAGGACTTGGGTGTATATTTTACGGAGTGATGCATTTTAATACACAATCAAAAATACATATATGCGTCACATTTCCTCCGTTTACAGTCATTCTCTGTATAATACCTCAGTTTGTCTTGTTTATTTTATATGTGTACCACTTTTTATTTTTCATGTTTGATTACAAATACATACTTCTAAAAATGAATTTCCATTTAAAAAAAAAAGTTTTATTCATATTGTTTATAATGTACAGTATGTTTGCTTTGTATACTGTGTTTTGTACATTTTTGTATTTTCTATTCGGTATCTAATTTTTGTAAATGAAACAAGAATTTAACAATTGTTAATTTAGTTTTTGTTCTATTTTTAAAGATTTTTATAAATTGCATCTATGCCTCTGTTGCTGTAAAACTGTAACACAAAGAATTTACTATCCTGTTTTATTCTACTACATTTTAAACATTATTGGTTGAAAAAATGGCTGTACCACAGATCTCTCTGCTCTTTCTAGCTTTATTTTCACATTAAAATGGGAGTCTTCAGGCCAAATGAAACACTGCCAGGTAAAAAATTCTTATGCTAAAAAGAGAATTGAGCTTACAGAAAGATGAGTCACCCCATTAAAAAGAGAGGCCTCAAGCAGAAACAACCATTTACATGAATAAAACATTAGGGAACACACACAACTAACAAAATCTAAAACAAAAAAATAACCAGTGCCAGAAAAACATTTTTGTTTCTTAAAGCTCATAATAAACTGCTCAAAAAGATACTTCACTACTGAATAGGATGTTTTTAAGATGGCACTTTTTTCCTTGTAAAATGGAGAAAAGAGGCACTCAGCAGATAGTTGATAAGTCAGTGTGTCTGTCTACAGCTTTCTCTTTTTATTGCCTCCATCAGGAACTGACTCATGCATTATTGTCCTGAGAGTGCTCTCTGCACACATCACATTAAATGTCAAACCTTCACAGAAACCTTTCCCTCTCATTCTTCTGAAGAGGCTCCTCCATCTGTAACACAATCTTCATTATCATGTTCTTATCTCACATACCTCCCATTATTATTATTTTTTCTGCTTTGCCCCTTGACACAATAATTTCCTCCACTGTCTGCAGTGTCATTCATCTCACAAAAGTGATGACAGCTTCCACTGTCATTAAGGGATACAGTGCTGGAAACATTCGCTTTTAATGCCCACGCTGTCTCAGACAGACGGCGATCCAAAAAGCCCATAATGTAACACATGTAATACATAATAAATGTATAATTTATATCTACCAGACTAGTGAGTAGGAAAGGTAAATATGTTTGTGACCACATCCATCCACCATGCAGCTTAATTTATGTTTTTTTACTCATACTGTTGCCTCCGTTTACCTGTCTCTCAAAGATGGACAGTTATTCTGATCCAAAATTAATCTTTTACAACTACAAGAAACTACTTAACCCATCACAGTTATTTAATACACTTACAAAACAGCCTCTGTAAAGCCATCAAAAGAGACCATTTCCGATGAATTTCAAGAGTAAATTGTCAGTATTCAAAAAATACTCACTGGTCTTTCATGCTCCAAGATCGAAGATTTCCCAGGTTCATACTCAAATATGCTCTTAGGCTCTGCACGGTATTTTCGTGTGTCCACTTTTCTGTCAGGAGGACCCCACTCATTCCTGGCCCACAGAAAACAGAAACAGGTCCCTCAGAAAACACCCTGACACTTGAGTATTTTAAGTACCATTTAAAGAAAATGTCAAGAAAATATCAGTACAGTAGCAACAGTGTCAGTGTCTACAATGGCATGTTCAACTTTGCCTTACAGAAATACAAACACATAAATATACTATAAATTTGCTTTGTAAGTGTTCCTGCAATCAGGTTCAGGACACATTGACCGCCAATTGTAAGCTTCTGTGTGGCAAAGTATAGTAAGATGCAACAGTTTCAACTTGTAGTCAGTGTGAAAATGTCTTCTAATAGCCAAGTATGTATTCTAGCCTTTTTTTTTTTACTTGGCAACTTGACCTGTTCCAAAATTTAAATAATTTAAAAAGAAGAGAAAAATATATTTGCTGTATTTCTTTAAACCAATCACAAGCATCTTAGCCAGTGATAAACCCAGTATGCAAATTGTGAACTATTGAAAAGGCTTAAGTGGAAGGACCCTGCAAATCCTGCGAAGAAATTCACAGGTGGTCTTTCAAACCAAACAGGCCTATCTTATTGCAAAATTTAAAGCTTCATCAAAACCTGACATTTTAAATGTTTAGGCTGCAGTCCGGACATTGCCATTTCCCATAAAGAATAATATTTTAAAACTGGTGACATGCAGATTGCAGAACGGGAACAGTATGCTGCTTAAAATAGGCTGCCAAATGGCAGACTCATCCCAGTGGTCAACATCTGCTGTGGTGAGTCAAAACTATTTCCTATTGCTCCAAAGCCAGTATCTCAGTAATACTTAGGTGCTATGTAGGCGGGATCTTCTCTTACATGTCTGGTGAATCTTTCTCACGGTCACTGTCTCTGGCTCTAAGTTGGAGGAGGGATGGCATGGGTGGAGGTGGTGGGGGCACAGGTGATGGAGAAGGCTCCCGAGGCCCCAGCTGCCCTCCGTTGTCTGAAGGGCTCTTGGATAGAGGCCTGTATGTATGTGTTCGAGGAGGTGGGTGGGCCATGGTGGTGTTGGATGACAGGCTGTAGTCGTCTGTTAAGGACAGGATGCAGAAGAGAAAGCAGGGAGAAGTGATCAAGCCAGCAA
>JAOXYM010000004.1:17837243-17848994 GCA_028567055.1 Leptatherina wallacei | reverse complement strand
GTTGGATGACAGGCTGTAGTCGTCTGTTAAGGACAGGATGCAGAAGAGAAAGCAGGGAGAAGTGATCAAGCCAGCAAAGAAATTACTTATTGTATGAAACACAATTTGGTTACATCAAAAGAAAGTCTTACCACTGTTTATGAAAGCATATGTTGCATTGTATGTATTAGAATAGTCATCATCTGTAGAAGAAGGGTACAGAAACTGATTGGGATATGTGACACACAATTTATACCACACAGGGCACAAACTGTTAGGACAGCTTGTCAGTTTGAAAAACTGACAATTACAAAGTAGTTTCCAGTAGTAACTGTTTGACACAGCAAAAGACTGATAACTACTCCAGCAACAAGATTCCTTTTGCGCTAGATGCACATATTAGTTTTTTTTCCAGAATGCATCTTTTTCAGCATGATCTAAAGCATCGGAAGAGTAAAATACACACTTTTTGGAGCCACATTAAAATTTTACAATATAAATAACAGAAAAGATTTATGCCGTATATTACTGGAGTATTGCTTCATAAATCTGGACTGGACTGTCTGAATGTATAAGGCCATTGTACTTTTTTGCAATATATCGAGACCACTGCAAGCCTTTTCACTGCAAATGTGTGTGTTTTTTTTTACATGTGCTGTCATAAAAGAAGCCTGAGTTGCTCAGAACAATCAAGCTTTGTGCTGACTGTGTGGTTCTGTCAAGCCCACAAAATTAGAGCAGATTTCCCAGGACAGCTCTGTGTCCATTAGAGGGTTGTCTCTGCTCATCCTCTACTCCAAACTCTCCAGCTCAAGTCTAATGAGCCCTGGCTTTGAGCTTGTTTGAGTCTTTTGGTTTAACAAGAACTGGCATGCACACACACACATACACATACGCAAACTGCATGCATAACCAATTCCGATAAAAATGTCACAGACCATAATGAGGCATTTTAGTCTAGCAGGGAGCTGGAATAAAGCCTTACCTGCTTTGTGAACTTTGTGAATCTGTTTGAACATAGTTTTGTACCAATCCTTGGGCCTGTCCACAGTCTGTGCAAAGAGAAATAACCATTATGCTTAATGTCCTGTGAAATGCAAAATAAACTGGATGGCTTTGGTTAGAAACTGTAACAATTTGCCACAATTTTACATGAAGTTAAAAAGCCAAGAAAACATACTCAGCCTTTTCAGACACTTAGAAAAGTCAACCATGCAAAGCCATGAATTAATTATTCTTAAAAGTTAATTTATAATATCTGACCACTCCGTATTCTGCTTGTTCAATTCAGTTCTTTTTTTCTTAACCATTTAAGGACTTGATTACCCTCGTTTTTATTCAAGATTAAAACAAACCCTTGTGCTTTAAATAATTTTGATTTGCCCTTTTATTAGACTAGAAATACAGTCACAGTGGTCAAACACCTAATTTTATCATAAATTAACAGGTAACAGCTTAATCTTAAACAAAATATGCCACTTTTCTCCTTAGCCATGGAAATAAAATCTATATCAAAGAGGTTACTTTTCTGATCCAAGCCCAAGCTTTCATCATCATGTGACTACAACAGAACCACACATTTTATCTTCTTTTATAAGATAAAGAAGTTTATTTTAGGATAGCCACTTCCTAAAATTAGCATGTTATGATAATTTGTCCAACTAGTACACATTAGCAGGTTATTAACAAAATAGAAGTGCAAGAAAGACCAGATTTTAGTTATATAAATGACCCAACTATATGGAGTCAACAATAGGGGTGTTAATAAAAAAAACTTGATGCTAAGGCAACATCATATCAATTCAATGGACAACAATTTGATATTTGCCAATATTGCAAACTCTGCCACACAACGATTTTGATTCGACTCAACTCAGGAGTCAGCAATTGATGAGATGATATCACCTGCTGATTTATCACTTCCATTCAAATCAAATCACAAAATGCAACTAAAATATTATCAATCATTTTTATTCAAGAGCTCTATCAGACATATAAGTGAAAATGTCCCATTAACAAAAATATAATATAATGCCCCAAATATGGGCTCCTGTTGCTGCTCATGAAAATTCCTGGAGAAATGTTCATCTTTGTGTAACAATATAAATCTAACGGCTACTTCAAAAAAAAAAAAAAAAGTCAGATAGCAGAGAGACTTAATCCTTTCTTTATTCAGCAGCACTGAACACTGCTTACATTATGGTCAGAGAGGGGGCAGAGAGAGGAAATGTGTGTGACTGTGCATGTCGCATTGGCACAGACAAGAGACAGGCCTATTACTGCTTCACTCTCCACGGTTACCAAACTGAGTCACCACAAAAATGTTTATCTCCTCACAACAAAGAGCATCTGTTTTTTGTTGT
The DNA here is from genome assembly GCA_028567055.1 of Leptatherina wallacei. Classification (NCBI taxonomy): domain Eukaryota; kingdom Metazoa; phylum Chordata; class Actinopteri; order Atheriniformes; family Atherinidae; genus Leptatherina; species Leptatherina wallacei. The sequence goes on along the minus strand of JAOXYM010000004.1, from coordinate 17,846,652 downwards.
TTTGATTTTTTTTTACCTTCCTATTCCTTCTCAACTTTTCTTTTTGCTATCATGTCTACCTTTAAATGCTTCTCAAGAAGTAGACAACTGAGTGAAGTGTTAATACATGGAGAGCCTTAACAGAGATAGCACACAGGCACACCCTCTTTAACAAGTAAAGAGCCAGGACCTTCCAGCACTGAGGCTCATCTTTTTAACTAGCACACAGAGGAAGAATAAGAGATACCGAGATAGTAAGAGTGGGAGAGAGAGTGCTTTTAATATGGGGTCAAAAGCTGCTGACAGCTGAAAATAATCCCTCTCTTGTGAACCCGATCACATATCAAGACAGGAGAAATGGGTCAAAAGGCACTCGTGTTGCACTACAGTAACTAACTGAAGGCTGTTCCAAAAACCTGTGTTTCAATTGTCTGTTTAGCTCTGTGTTTGTAACACCTCACCGTGCGAATGGCAATGGGGATACCCGTCTCATCCACAGGGCCAATGCCTTCATAATGTGGGGCTTTAATAACCGACACCTTCTTCTCTTCTTCTGAGAAGCGAGCAATGGGCACAGTGCTGCTGATGCTGGTGTGGCCAGAAACCACAGACTCTCTGGTGACTGACTCACTGCCCTCTAGATACAAAAAGAAGAGACAGGAGACAGACATGTTAGTTTTTCTTTGGAGCAGACAGAAATATACTATCCACATTTCAGGGATTCTGTCTTTTCCAACCAAAAATATCAAAATATTGCTAACTATTGTTAAATAATAGAAAATTCCTTAACCCTACAAGTAAACGTGTGCAATATTGACAAAATGAGACTAGACAGAATAGTTTCAACACTTACACAGTGTAGATTTGCTCACACAGCAAATGCCATGAAGCACCTTGATGCTTCATAGATTAATGCATTCTTAAATTTGCAGCAGAGAAACAGATACAATGAACAAATCAAAAAAAGGTTTATTTGTCTCTTTAGCTGTGGGTCATGGTCTCAGCATAGCTGCATCTGTGCCTGGAGATGCGTTCAGGGATAGTTGTAAGTTCTGTATTCAATCTAGGAATGTACAGTAGCTGTATGTATTTACAATAAAATGCAATGAATGGCTGGAAAAAGTCCAAGTAACCTCTACTCAAACAAAGCAACAAAAGAGGATCAACTCACCTGAACTCCTGCTCTGTCTCTGAAGCCCAGTGTGGAGTGAGGCAGGGGGTGGAGGATAAGATGGGGGGGACATGGGCCTCTGTGGGTGGCTGTTACTTCCATTCATAGCCTGAGAGAGGACCTGGCCCTAAGAGTGACCCATGTGCCAAAAAGGGGGGCAGTAAGACACACTTAGTTATAAAACTGTATCAAAATGCATAACAGTGAATAATCTTGTCATCTAAAACAGTAGCTCAAAAGTGAGAACTCACACACAATGCTTAGTCATTATATTGCTAGAGACATTTATACTACAAGGAAAACCACATCTTACATAGATATGGCTGCACATGTAAACATAGGATGTGTTTATTCAGAAGTGACTGTATAATGTAAGAATGGTTAGTGAGGGACAAGACAACAAATCACTTCAAACAGAAAGAAAAGCTGATAATATTTTCAGTAAACACATAACTTGTTCACATACACCTCGTTATTAGTGACATCACATAAACAAGACGGAGGACATGATGTTCAGAATGGGAGGCCTGTGTGAAAAAATGCTCTCCCATTCCATACCACAGTGGAAGAAATGACTTGATCTGAGGAAAAACACAAATGCATTTTAAGGCTTTCAAAGACTTGTGGTGGAACACTGTAAGAGTGATGATTTCTTTGAAAGAAAAATGCAAAAGCAAACATTAAAATGGTTTACTTCCCATCAAAGAAGTACCCTTTTTGCTTTGGACTGTACTGTACAAGTAAAAATGGCCCTTCTGATTGTTCATAGTCAACAGTAGCAGTCTGAATAAAATGAGGACCTGAGTGACAGTGTGTGATTATGATGTTATAGCTGACAAACCTTATAAACTGGCCATTGTAATATACAACTCTGAGATGTTTTACAGGTTGATTTTGCTCTTGTGAAGGAATGACTTTTTGGTTGGGCAAACAACCAATCTAATCAGCATCTTTTAATGACGGGATCTGCATGTCAAGCAACCACATGCACTCAAAACATCCATCAATGCAGTGAAATGAGAAATATCCTAAGCATAATAAGGTCCAGGAGTAAACTGTGACAATACACTGCAAGTATGACCCGGCACAATATATGCAAACCTAATTGCTTGGCAAATGTCAGACAAGTAATGCAGCCCTATTTAAATTGACAAGTTTCAATAGCCATCCTGTGCAACTGGGAGTTAACAAGCTCATTTGTGCCATTTCCAAAAGACATAACAGTATTTATCACAGAATCTTTTAGCAGAATAATATAGTGACCTGATTGGGAATTGTAATGAATAAAATAATTAGAAATAAAAAAAGATGGAGAAAAAAACTCTACCTAACAGCTTGCAGTATGTTATGTATCCCTTTTGCAACTTGCTTGCAAAAATTGGAAACAATTTTATATCAGCTGGCCTTGAAAGAAAGTTCTCTGCAAACTTGTTTTTGCAATCTTTAAAACTGCAGAAACCAACAAAAACATATTACAGTTTCTCAATGCCTGTCAAGTACAAACAGCCAATAAACTGAAAACTGTCTGGCTTGGCCTACAAAGAGTCACTGATTAGTTCAGCTGGTAAATACGCTTGATGGTGATTCCAACCACGGTTAAAAAAAATCAGCTGCGCCAGGCAGGTGTGTTTATCTGCAGTCTTAAAAATATGTGATTTGTTGTTTCTCTTTAAAAACTGTCTAATTAGATGGGTTTTAAAGAGAGGAAAAGGAAAGACACACAAACAAGCTGACATTCACTGAAAGCTGTGATAAGTACATACACATTAACAAGGGAACAAAGTGTGTTGAATTGGATTTTGTATTTTTTTAAACAGGTGGGCCAAATTTATGATTAGTAAAAGTTAAAAGTTGGTAGTAATAACACATTATGAAGGTTTGGTTTAGCCATTAAATGAGTATGGGAAGGGTGGAAACCATTATTTTTACTGTATGTAATGATGTGTGTTACAGAGGTGGCTTGTTTAGATAATTACATTAGTGACACTGGCTGCTGCAGCAGTGGCGCCCACAGAGGTTGTTAGAGCATCATCAGGGCCAGCAGTGGATGTGTAGGTAGAGACATGGCTGAGCGTGGGCGATGGCGTGGGTGAGGCACCAGGTGAGTCCAGACTACAGATCTGCAGCTCATCCAGCAGACCCGCCGTGGATGACGAGTAGTGGCTGAGAGCTGACACTGTCACAGGGGAAGCTGAGGGTGACACACAGCCACCGATGCTCACGCTGCTGACTGCCGCAAGGCTCGGCCCACTGATCGCACCAGCTTTGATACCAGCTCCACTAGGAACATACGGGGTGGGTGATAGCGCCTTGGGCATTAGGCTTGACGGGTAGTCGAGTGATTCAGAGCTGTGGCAGCGATAGGGGGAGTGCCGCGCTGTGGGGTCAGGGGAAGGAGGCCCCTGGTGTAGGAGTAAGAGGGAATTGACAGGAGAAGGAGGAAAGGAGGCGAGTGCTTAGTTACATCACTTATAAACCACATTGTCAAAAGCGTGTGGAAGTAACATGTAAGCCTGAGTGATGTGGTATCATCTTCTGAAACACAAGTAATGCTGTGAATTAAAGAGGCTCTGTTAGATCAAACTCTGTGAATAAGTGAATGAATTCACTGTACACCATTGTTACAGTTTGTTATCACACATACACTATGCATTCACAAAACTACAAAATCGCAGTTTCATCGGTGGGATGGCAGGATTAAGACTAACACACACTAAAGGGCTACACACAATCAGCATGTGACACATCTTTTTCAACACATACTAAAAACACAGAAAAAAAGAACAATTCGATCTATTCTGCTATAAATTCAGCACTGCTTTCTGCTTTCTAAATTTAGAATGGGGTTTTTACATCAGCTTGGTTACATCTTTGCCTGATGATTTAATGAAATTAGTTTGTAACCTTTAGTCATACTTGATGTTACTGAGACATAAATGCAGATGTTATGTTTTTTAAAGACCTGTGAACAATCATTTCTGCATTTTGTTCTGCTGTAACAGTATGTAGTCAGTTATGTACCAACAGTTCTGCAGGTGAAGGTCTTGGTGGAATTGCTGGCGGCGGCTTTGACATCTCCACCACAGAAGGAGCTGGGGTCTGTTTTGGGGCTTGATCTGGGACCTTCAGTTCCAGTTTGGGATTTGACTTGAACGATGCTGGATTTTTCAGATCCTCTGCACCCAAGTTGATGGAAACTGAAGCTGTCTGTGTTGGGGGTTGGGAGGGGATAGGACCCTTTTGCAGAGGTGGGGGAGTGGGTGAAGGGGAGCCTGTGGTCTGAGTCTTAGAGTGGCCATCAGCATGAGAGTTCAGATGGACAGGGGGGTCGGGGATTGTGACAGGGGTTAGGTTAAGGGACGAAATCTTCCGTGCCTGTGTGTTAGAGGCAGATACGCTCAGATTGCTTATATCATTTGTGGCAGTGGGCTGATTAACCTGATGGACTGTGTTTGCACTGCTCTCTGAGTAAGAGTATGCAGATGTGCTGCTAATGGTATAGGACTCTTTCAAAACTGCTTTGTCATTCTTTGTGAATGTTAGTGTTCCAGGCCTCAGATCATTAGCCAGAGCAATGATGGAGTTGTAGTCTGGTGGATTAGTATCAGTGGGCGAGAAGTGAAAACTCTCTCTCCTGGGGGGTGGCAATGGTATGGGATTGATATCCTTGTTTGCCAATTAGAAGCAGCAGCCAATGCATGATCAAACAATGACAATAAAAAACAAGAAAAGTCATCAGCTCAAAGGTTGATATGATGCAGTTGTTCCATGAATATGTTTAAACATCAACAGTTATAATGGTTTATTATGCTAATTTCAAGATAATATTTTCCAACACTAGTAACTTCTACCAGCCAATAAGCTTAAAGCCCACAATATGATTCTTACCATTAAATCTAGATACTGAATACATTAAAGATGACGAAAGTTAACTTGTCAGTCAAGGGTGTGGAATATTTTACCTGCGTTGGTGACTTTTTCTCTTGAAGGTTGGGTCGGACACTTCGGAAGCCTTTAGCAGCAAGAGACGAGCTGCTGGCATCTCCGTTCTTTAGACCGTCAGTTACACTGCGTGACCGCCAAGAATCTGGAAATAATTCAATCATTCAAATATCATGTACTGTAGTGCTCTCTTGATCAACGTTTTTTTTTTTATGGTTTCATGTGAGATGTTTCTCAGCTTCTTTTTTCATATATAAATTTCAAAATTCTTCACCAGAAAGGCCAGAGACTTACCCAAGTCTGATGAGTGAGAATCACTACCTGGGGAAGAGAAAATACATGGTAATAATCAGTAATTACAAAATGTATTCTTTTTAAATCACAGGAAAAAAATTGCAATAACATGTAAATAAGCTCTCATCCCACAAAACAATAGTAAAATGTTAACTTTGGGAAAGACATTCTGGAGAGGTAAGCAATTAAATGCGCAGGAAGAAAAATGCAGAGATTATGAAAATGGGGATGGGGGGGACTGCGTTCGAATTTTTTACATGTTTTAATAGAGGTATTCTCTCTTTGGTGTTGCATGTGTGATATTGGCTGGTGTGATAATAATTCATGAGATACTGATCTGAGAAGTTTTAAATCTGTGAATATTTTGATGCAAGTGCAGTGCACCTGATGCCTCCGAGAGAATGGCTGAACAGGAGTCTGTTCTCATTGAAAAGTGCAGCAATTAAGAAAAAAGTTGGTACAGTTGGAAAACTTTTGATGAAGAGATAGTGAATCTTCTGTGGCTTTGGTTTATTGAGCTTTAATGAGCTTCTTTATTCTTCCAACAGCTGGGGTCACAACAAGAGAGCTGTAACAGGTTTCACCAGAAATATAGTACATAACAATAAGAAAATAACATGGACAGGAAAACTCAGATTAAAAACCTTTGAAAAGAGAAAGATTACAGTAAGTAAACTACACATGCACACATACAAAAGGGAAGGGGGAACATGGAGCTGAACTCAAAAGGAAGGGAAATTAACAACATCTGGTGAGTAAAATGTGATTTTTGGATGGTTTACAAAGCTATTAAGCAAGCCACAGAAGAAAAAGGCCACACCAAAAAGAGGTAAAACAATTACAAACCAAACCAATTTAAAAAAGAAAAAAAACATCCGCAGTTTAAAAAAAGCATATCGAAGCAGCCACAGCCCTTTTAAGAGAAGTTCAAATATCCTTGTTGAGTTTGATGAAGCACAAACAACACTTTCATTAAAAAGACACTCCTCAGAATTAAAAAAGAAGAAGAGTTGATTATACATTAATTAGTCATAAAACATTTGTATTCCAACATGTATTAACTCGTGTGTCTGAAGATGTTAGTACCTGTGCCGAGATTAGGTGAGCTCTGGACCCTCTTCATGGGAGAGAGTATAACTGACATGGCCACACTTTTGCGAGCACATCCTCCGCTATCTGAGAAGTCACAGCCAGGCAGGTGATCGAGGCAGAAGCAGAAGCACACATGCACATGCATTTAAACAATGACCCAAAGACATGCACACAAAAATGCCTTGAGCCAGAAAAGATAATGCAAACAATTAGAAGCAAAGCACATGCAATTAAAGCACCTGCTTTTTACTGAAGCATACCAGCTGACAGTCTCCAAATAATTATTGGATATTCTACAAAATAAATAGATGTTTTGGATTTTGTGAGATCATAAAAACTCGTATTTTCATGTGAGTAGATGAAGTCAGAAATGTGCACTTTTGACTTGAGTGATCCCAGGCGTATCTAAATTAGGTTATAAAGAGCTCACCACTAAAAACATACATATTGTAGGGCAAATGTAACAACTGAAATGAATTATCAGTAGTTTTAAATTTTAAGACTCAATACAATTACATTTCAGTACAATTAATAATACATGTTTCGTGACCTACTGACACACATTTTTAAAAAGTAAACCCTCCATTAAGTTAACACCGAAATAAGTCATTACCGCAAAAAGGTACACAAATGCTATTTCAACTGTTTGTCCAGTTTTATTCAAGGAAAAACTTAAACATTTATCACTTTCTAATTTAAGATACTGAAGAATATGCTGCAGGCCGGTTTTTGTGAGTCAAGACTATTTTGATTAATGGGCTCTTGTATTACAGGCTTTCAACAATCAAATCTATTTTCATGTTGACCTTTAAACAGCAAATACAGGCAAATGAGCAAAATAAGCCAGGCTACCACAAACGCACACCGACGGTGTCAAATGTTGTGTGGACAAGACTCATTGATAGATTACTCATTACTATTTCTCTGGCCTTAATATATACTTCTTCTCTGTGTGGCTGACAAGTTTAGGACTGAGCTTTGGACATGTACTAAAATAGAAATAAATAACTGGTTTATAGCAACAAGCTTACTATACTTGATGCCTGAAGTTATAATATGCAAGGTCCAAAATGGACCACGACTAAAGTTATAAAAAAAGAGGGTCAGGTTTACACTTACAGATTCATGCCTGTGGCAGAGGCAAAGCAACTCACACAGCAACTAATAAATAGAAAAGGTTACCCAAAATGTGGAAACACTTCAAATGATTGAATGTCATTAGTTTTCATCCAAGTTAATGTTTAAAAATCTTAAGACAATTATGTAACTGCTAAACAAAAACAGAGAACATTGACAGGGAGGATGGATAACTCCTCAGTCTTGTACTTAGTGTGTACCTGCATTTCTCTATGCATACCTGTATTCATATTGAAGAGCACTTCTTACTGATCTACTGCAGGGGGACACACTTTCCTGCAAAACAAACAAACAAAAAAATGTTTTTAAAGAAAAGCCCCATTTATAATTTTAAAATCAGTAAAAAAGTTAAAGTCTTCTACAAGCACATCAACACCCCAAAAAGTGAAGGCTGATTAAAGAAAATATGAGTTGTGCAATTACGAAAAGATTTCCATGTAAAATGACCACTTTGGTAAGCCAGATAATCTCACATACATACTGTCTCGGGGTAAAAATGGACACTCAGCTGCTTTGGCCACAGTTACAGAAAAGAAAAGAGATGCCACAACTTCCACACACTGATGAGGGGTGTATAAGTCAATACTTTGTCCAGAAGCAGAACAACTCCGTTGAAAAAGTCCCAAACAAGATAAAGCAGTGTATGTATTACACAATAACTGCACAGAAAGAGATGAAATTACTGTGATAACTGCAATGGATACTTGGGGTCCTTTAGTTTCTCTTCTTTACAGGGAGTTGTATGCAAGACAGCATGAACATGAAAAAAAAATTCCCTACATAAAGAGCAATACAAAAGGAATCTATATCCCTCTAAAGACAATATGATTTGAGCACATGGATTAATTTACTTTAAATAAAAGTATTGGTTCACTAACATTCATTCAGCGCAATCAATCCCTTTAAGTGTTAAAAGCTCCAAATCCCTGTGCAGGTACTAACTGGAAAGTTGAATTTGAATAATAATCTTCATCAAAAAGATGGGGAGAATCATCAAAAGAGAAGTTAAATTAAATTGTTCCAGTTGAAACATCTATAGATTGAAATCAATGATTTTAAAAAAATAGTTGGGAACTGTTGGGAAGTTAAAGAATACCAGAGAAAGGAGTGGGTTAAATATTCAAAGATCACTATGGATGCATTTGGATATTGTGTTTGCATCCTGGCAACAACTGAACTGATGTCGTCACATGAACCGTCGGCAGGTAACACAGAATAGGCAACATGGATGGAATTCACAATAAACAGCTCAATATGTGGGGAGCAAACAATGTAATCCCTCCACTTTTAATCTTCCTCCGGTCTCTTTCTGTCTGTATAGTCAGACAGGCATACATAGAGTTGTTGGAGTTTGGAATATGTCCCTGCAGCCATGCCTTGGTGAAATACAAAACTCTACATTCCCAGTTTTTCTGCTGTCTCCTTGATGGAGCTCCAAGTTATTTGCCAGGGATACCACGTTCCTCATGACTATTGAGGTATGAAAGGCTTTAAGGTTCCTACTTTCTCTGCATTGTGCTCCTGCCCTACATCCTGGACATCTCTTCCACTCATATGGATTTGGGGTGTTATTAAGGGCATTACATGGGCTTTGAAAAGCACAATCAGCTGCTCCCATTTGTAAACAATTCTCCTGTTGTTATGGTTAGTGGTCATAACAGATGTGAAAAGTGCCAGAATAACTTGCAACATTTTTTTTAACTATTACACATGATAATAATCCATCCATCCATCCATTTTCTGTACCGCTTAATCCATGCAGGGTCGCGGGTGGGCTGGAGCCTATCCCAGCAA
>JAOXYM010000004.1:17804493-17826589 GCA_028567055.1 Leptatherina wallacei | reverse complement strand
AATTGTGCAGAGCTTCATAGGCTGTTGTATCCTTTTAATTTGAGTCAGGTGTGTTGAAGAAGGAAACATTGAAATCCAGCAGGACAGCGGCCCTCGAGGACCGGACTTTGACACCTGTGCTTTAACCTCTAAGGTAGTCCATAACTTTATTAAAATCAGTCATCAAGATGTTTATTCAATCTGCTTATAAGCCCCATACAAATATAATTCTGACGTTATTGTTCAAAATTTAATGCCAGGCAACAGAGAGACACATCTTTTTAATCATATCAGAAAAGGCCTCCAGAGATGGAGTGAAAATGGCTCCATCAACAAGAGAGCTTGTTTTTCTGTAACAGCAACTTATGAGTGTGTTTGTCCAACTTTAGATCAGGTTTTAAACAAATAGCCAGACTCAGTAAAGAATGAGGAAGAAGAGTGACTCCAACAAAGATATATAAGTTCCTTCGCTGCTGAGGACAATCTATCATGTTCACAACACGGTAAAATGGTTTGTTTTTACTTAATTGTAGATTTATGGATAAATAAATAAATAAATAAATACGTCCTAATCAAAGTCTCTCCATCTTTCCTTAACTTAGCCTTGACCAGCCAGGACATATCTACTTTATGTTGAATTTTTTGAAAAGCTATTCAAAAGAAACGGTGAATTCTGCAAACAAAGATCTTTAGTGGGACTCGATTGAACAATCTGACCAATTACATAAATACTATGAAAAACTGAGGTTCCCTGTGACGTTTGCAGGACACTAATTGTGTTCTCTTTATGTGAGATTCAGGGGAAAGCAAACCATACAGCCCATGTTTCACACAGAGGCTGAGAGCCACCCCTTACTGTGTTCCCGAGGGGTCAAGGTGACATTCCACAACACCTTTGAGACTGGCCTAATGGAGGGATTGGTGCAAGGCCTTTGTTGAATGGGAAATAAGAGACCATGAAAAAAGGTGTAATAGGAGACGGAAGTACGTAAAAGCAGAGGAGGAAAATAAGATTCTGGGGCAAAATCATGGACAGGTAATAGTTTAAAAGAAAGAGGACAGAAGAGTTCTGGATAAGATTTATTTTAATGAGTAAGAAACCAGAAATGATATGTTGAGCACATTTAATTTAGAAGTGCTCGATTTAAAAAAATGTCAGAAATGTGTAAATAACTGTTTAAGTTATTTTCTGTCACCATTTCCAACCTTTAAAAACTGTAATCCAAGTTATTCGCTGACGCTATTTTTTTGAGGTGACTGCGGAAGAAACCACTGTTTTTATTTTACCCTAATTCCCCTGTCCACCGTCACAAAAGACAAAAATTCTGCACTTGGCCTATAATTGTGGCTTTGGCAGAAAAGATAAACACAATTCTCGATTGCTGTATGGGTTGTAAAATCTATTCAGATCTCTTAATTTGCGTCCTCTTTCAAGCTTCATGTGTTCATAAGTAAATTTAGACTAGTGACAACTGAGTGGACAGCACCGTAATATCTGCGTTTGTTTAAGAGAGGCAAATAAAGCAACACTTAAAATTACTTCATATTGTTATAGAAATACTTTAGCATGGATTATAGAATGGATCAGTTAAACATGTACTGGTAAATCCATAATCTAAAAAATAAATCTTTTTCCTATTTTGGCATGAAAATACACAGAAGCACAAGTTAAATAAAAACCCTCAGTATAAACACGTTCGACACTATTTAACCTCTCAAACAATTGAGTGCAGGTGCAACAATCCATCAAGCAAACACAACGGACCTCTTACCGTCATAAAACCAAAAATTGGAGATTTGCTACGAAGGGTCAAACATAGATGAGCTGTGAGTCCCAGCTTCCTTCCTCTTTGGCTTCTTGTCTGATGTTCTCCTCCTTTTTCTTGCTCAGGATAAGTGTCCCCTTCTGGACTTCTTCTTTATTCCAAGATCTTACCCCGTCTAATGCCTGGGAGGCACAGAGACAACAGACAAGGAGAAAGTTAGAGAGAGCCAAAGAGAGGGAGTGACAGGGAAAGAGAGTTCCCTGTTTGGGTGAAGCAGTGATCAGATACAGCTATTTTCAGACTCAGGCATGCTCGTCTATGAGACTGGAAAGTTACCCCCCTGTGTAGTCGGGTGGGGGCTAAGTGACAGGGCTGACTATCTCTATTTTACCTCACGCACACATGTCTGCATACCACACTGTATGTGCACACACATGCATGCAAAGAGAACGTATCAAACAGTACGGTGGCTTGCAGTTCAAACACAACACTGTCACATTCATATTAAAATTATATATATTAAAATCAAGTAGGGATAACTTTGACCATTTAGGACAGCATACGCACTAGGTGCAGGATGCATGTCAAAGAGACTTCATACTCCCGTTTCTCTTCCCCGGTTTTAATGTCACACAGTGGCCGGGTGTAAAGTGGCCTTCTCCCACAAGGAAACTGATAGGAATGTCAGACTGTTCACACGTGGGATTTTCTTTCACTTTCTGCTGCTGACGGTTTGACTGCTAGTCAAGAAGGCTCGCTGGGAGATGTGTAAATGAACTCATACACATGGCACACACACTTTTTCTCTTTATGCCTGCATCATAAACCATGAGCTGTCAGCGTCATATCAGGCTGTAAATGCAAATAAAAATTATGTGTCAACTCACCTGTGTCAGTAACGATCTTCCTGCTGTGTAATCCATACGCCAATGTATATTTGGAAATGACCACACACACACACACACACACACACACACACACACACACACAGGCTGAATATACACAGGAGAGAGGTCAGCCAGAAGCACCTCTAGACCCCAGACTCCCTGCTATTCCCAGAATGATGATGTAACTACTGCTATTAGCATCTCATACTAAGAGCCAGGTTACCTTAAACCAGTCAGCCAGCTACTGTGCAAAATGCTACTTGGACAAAACACACCTTTTTTTCTTCAATCTTACTGTATATTTACTAATAGAATAAAAAGAGATGCATAAACCAGTAACAAATAAACTGCCACATAGTTCAGAAAGTTTGCTAGTCCCAATAACAAGAAATCCATTAACTTATGTTAAGGCAAATTCACTCATTGAAACCTGAGTGGTGAGTTTTTATCTCCCCACATCAAAACGGATAGTCAAAATAAGTGCCATTATTATATTTACAAATGTTTTTCTTTATCTAATTTCACCATTAGTCAATAAATAAGTGGGCACACATCATTCAGTTTCAGCCCAAACCAATTACTTATGGCTGGACCTACATCTTTAACTGTCTATCTGTTGTAGGTTTTTAAAACAGGTAAGTCAATGCTAAGTCTTTTAGTGCAAGTTCACACATGTAAAATTCTTCACAAGCTCAGCCAAGTGCTGACCAGTCAACATCTATTAAATCAAACACAAAGTGAAAACTATCTGGATCTTCATCATGTCAGTAACAAAGTGATCATGCAAAAATCCCATTTACATGAGCACAAACAATGTCAATGTGCAACAATGCTCCGGAAACTATGTATATCAGACTCCTAAGCTTCAGATCTAGAGGTCTCCAAAGACCACTGTAATGATCAGTGTGTCAGCAGCCATGATCAAACAGCAGCTGGTCCCCAGAAACATCTGGTCACGTGCCAAGGATCACCGAGGTATGGTGAAAAGCTGACAACTGACATGTGCAAATGATGAAACGTTGGGGCCAAAATCAGGGCAGTATCAGGAGACCAATAAAGTCCTGTGCTGAAGTCTTGACTTAAGTCCCATTACAGACAATATCAAGTACAAGCATTATCCTGTAACCAACATGACACTTTCCAACATATGACCAGCACAGATCTACAGAACACTGTCATCTAAAAAAAAAAAAAGGTACACCAGAATTTGTTTGACATTTCATAAATGCGATTTCACAGTTCTGGATCCCACCCATTCTTCTCATGAAGCAATGACTTAAGAAAAAAATCAAACTAACACAAGCTTAGGAATGATCTCATTAAAGTGCCAGAGCAAGCTATTTTTACAATGAATGACACAAACTCACTCAAACACACTGACACTTTGACCTATGAGCCACTCCAGCCTACAGTATTTGTGTCAACATGGTCTCACCCGTACAGTTTCAACACCTAATTTATTATCAGCTTCTGCAAGACCTGGCCATTCCCAGTTAAGTAAGTGGCAGGATATATAAAGCAGAAGAGCTGTGCATGGAGTAAGTATCACTTAAAAATACTTAAACTTGGAAAAAGATCTAAAATAAAGAAAAAATCATCCACAGAGATAATGCCAGGGCTCTTTTGATCTGCATGTACACACACTGAAGTGGATTGTGAGAAAAGAATGTAAATGTAATATATGCGACAATCTTTTTTACAGCAGTAAGAAATTGTTAAGCTGCATGTCTTTTTCCAGTATAAAACGCTTAAACTGGCAAAGCTCTGGCTGTATCGTTTCTCCAGTCACAGTTTACAAAGCACATCTTAGCAAAAAACTTGACATCATCAGAAGGATAACATATTGCTTTTTTTTTTTTTATTCTAACATCACCATACTCTCAAGGCACTCAACATTTCCCCTTGCTTAGCAGGATAAAACCAATACATTCTCAGAGTTGTGCAGCTAATCAGTTTAAAGCATGTCCCAATTCTTTTTAATTCAATCTAATGCTGTAATAAACTTGGTTTGTTCTTACAAGAACTGAAATAGATCAATTAGACTACACTACAGCAAGAGCATCTCTGACCATTCAGCAATCAAAACGTGGAACAACAACAACAACAAAAAAGTCCAACCTAACATTAAGTCATTTCACAGTTTGTAAAGTCAGACTAATGTTGACTTAGGTCTTCTACCTTTCTCTGGCGGAGTTTTTCTTCTTTTTTTGCTTTTTCCCTTGGTGCTTCCTCTTAGGATGACTATCAATTATTTCAATATTTTTTTATTGGCAAATGTCTGCATACAATAATTAGAATTTGTTTCCAAGGGACAGGTTGACACAGGAAGATTTCTGGCTTCTGTTTGCAGCCCATTTGTCCTGGAAATACTGACCAAACTTGTTGTAATTTACTTTTGGTTACATACAAGTACAAAGCCACGGTAGAGAAGACACAAGGTGGAACACATTGAGGAAAAATTATCTTGAAACCACCGGCTGGTGACTGAATATAATATAATCTGAATATAAATAACTTTCACATGAACATGTAGTCCTTGCCCAGATATCTGTTACTTACAATGTTGACATCCACTGCCTACAAGTGAGGCTAAAAAATAGAACCGTTTGTCTCCAGAGTCTGTCAGACAACAAGGAATATGCCCTCATAACATTGCAGGCAAAAATGATAGAAAGAAATAAAACTCATTTGTGATTTTTGACAGACACTACTATGGACATGCTGCCATACTAATAATTACATCATTTAAAGTAGGAATCACATTTTTTGTCATGCAATTTGACATTATAAGACGAGTTCTAAGTTTTTCAAAACATTAAATTTAATCTGCCAATTTAAAATTGACTGGTGACAAAAATAAATGCCTTAAAAATGGCTAAGCTTTGTTAAAAGGTCACAACAACAGAAAAAAAGAGAAGTGCTAAAGGTCACTGGACAGTTTAAGTGAGTAGGCATGTCTGGCAGTCAGTGCTTTTTTTTTTTATCAGTTAGATTTGGAATTAGCCAAGATTTTCACACCACACCACATAAACAATGACATCAGCCTCTGACCTGTAAAGGGGTATATGATAAAGGGGGCAACACCGCAGCCAGAGGGGTAATGGAGAAAAGAGAAGGCACCAAGACAAAAGAACAAAAAAAACCACACAAAATTAAATGGGATGTGTCTGGGAAAGGACGAGTATGACAGAATGAAAGAAAAGTAAACTGTAAGAGTAACCCACTGAAATATTCTGGACTTTCAGGCTATATCACATTATCCTACTCCTTAATGGCCTGCCTTAGTTCCCTTTCCTCCCCTTCTCTACTGCATATGTAAAATATACACTATACACCATCTCTCTCAATAGCTTTGAACAGACAGGTACAACTGTGTTACCACTAATTTCCTGAATTGATTAGATTCAGATAAATCTGACTGAATATTGATTAATTTAAAGATATGTAACAAAACCAATTTTTCTTGAATAATAAAAGACATTCTCAGGTAACTGTTTTGATAAAAACATTGAATCTGTTTACATGACCATTAAAATCGGATTTCTGGGAGCATTCAGATAATTGTTATAATCTGATATGACGCATCTACATTCACTTCTTAAATATTCAAAAGATCGTTGTCTACATTTACCAGTCAGTGTTTCCCCCAGGTTCACAGCCAGAAATGCTGTGGGGGAAAAAAACAAACACTCAAGGCAGAGAAAGGTTTAACTTTTTAAATATCCTGATGACGACAATTTCACTCAGTGGACCTGCTGTAAATACTCTCAAAGTTCAGATCTCAGATAAGGTGTTGATGTCAATAAAACCTTCAAAGAATATTGGATCCATTCTAAGCAGAAATTACCACAATGACAGTAGATTCAGCTTGTTCACCTGTGCGTATTCCCGTGATAGGCATGGCGCTGACTGTCGTCGTTACATGGGAGCAGGAGAATACTCCAGCTGCTCCTCACTGGAGCGAGGGAAGAATTGAAAAAATATATATTTTTGTCTGCTTTTCAGCTGTATGACAAATTGTCTGTCACGCGCTCTCCTTCCGCTGATGGAAGTGTGATCACCTATATGTGTGTGCACACACACACACACACACACACACGTGTCTGTGTGTGTGAATGGCATCAGGGCAGATTTCCACCATGGAAACAGAAGGCAGTTATGGCATGCCATCAAGTAAATCAAATAAGCTCAGACTTTTTTTTTTAATAAAAGAATGAAGCTGTTCTAGAGGAAATGAGACTTAAAACGACTTCTGTTGTAACTTGGCGCTGTATAGAAAACAAGATCAAAATAAATTGACTTTGACCTTGTAGTGAGGGTGGTGGGTACGTGCGTGGTGATGTCACTTTCGGTTATTTTCAGTTTGTTTAACATGGAGGAACCCACGGTCTTAGCGTTAGCTGCTAATGTGAGAGGTAATAAGCTGTTAAATAGTTTACAGGCGACTGTAATCCAATGGTGAACAAAAAAATCTGAATTTGCCATTATCTCGTCAAGACAGAGCTGATTTTGGACAGAAGTGACACAGGCAACCTTTCAATTGTATATGTAAAGAGCGCATCTGTTAAGTCACATGAGAGTAGGTTCACTGTTGTCACCAGAAAAGGAAACATATATAAAAAAAGATCTGAGTTGTATTCATTGAAATTGGATAAATTAAATTTGGAATCGATTCAAATCAATTAAGTGATTTTTTTAACCCAGCTCTAGTGTTGACACTACTTTACAGTACATTGACCATCAATCAAGTCAAAATCTGTGATCACTCATTAAAGTGTGTATATTTCAAGCCTCAATGAGAGGTATATTTGTGCAGCAGCCACCAGAGAGACAGATAGCAGCCAATTGTTGCTCATCAAATTGCTTCCTGCTTCCACTCTGCCAGACACAAGAATGCAGTCACACAAATGAATAAACACAGCATCAAAAATCCACACACATATGCAGAACAACACACACTCACAGTTCAGGTAGGCCTCACTGGGAGTGGTATGAGGTTCCCGACGTGATAGAGTTACACATTGTGCAGCTTGGACACCTCCCCACTCTCCCTGTTAACCCAGCATTCAAATAGGTCCCGCAGATACCATCCTTTGCTGCTGGCCTTTTAATGTTTTCTCATTACATCAGCCTTTCATATCAGCACGCATGAAGCAACAAAGAAAATTTAGTTTTGTCTCAGCTCTAGGACATACAGTTCAGAAAAGGAAACAGAACAAAGCAACAGATAAGTCGTGGATCAAAACATGCCAAAGCAGAGAGCCATGGAGAAACAGACTGATTAAGATCTGTAATGACTTTGTATTGCTCCTATGAGGCATCAGCCCAAACAGCCTCCCATACACACAAGGTATGGGAAAAGAAATGATGTGTAGTGCTGGTATTGTAAATTAAAAAAGTCTCACAGGGTATAGAGAGAAAAAGTGTCTTTAAAACGATCCTGTTTTATCTTATTGAGATTTATAACAAACCTGTGCAATATAGTAATGTACAAAAGGGGTGGGGGGTTATCCACAAATAAACAGACAGCATAATTCTGTACTGCACCACTTTCCAAGCTAACAATAGAGATTATCCCCAGCTGTGAGATGTAGGTTAAACGTGGATATTTCAGTTCATGTTTACTATGATCAAGCTTGCTGTTAAGTTTACACCCTTCTCAAACGCTGACGGTATTTACAGCTAATGTTTAGCAATTATCTTTCCACAGCTTAAAAGCCTGTGGTTTCAGCATTTACCATCACCCCAGTCCTGACCGCATCTTCCTCTGATGCACAGGGAACAGCAGTACACTGGAATGCACATTTATGGAAACAGGCAAGCCCACTGCATCCCAAATGAGTTTATTCAAACGCTCGGATCCTGTAGATTACAATTATAGGGTGATAGTTGTTTATAACTCCTTTAAAGCAGCCAAAATAGCATGTTTACCTGTATAAATACCATGAAATTGAGCCGCGGGTCAGGTCTTTTGCAGCTGCTATGAGGATGCGAGAGGGTTAATCACACCGCTGCTTCTGTGGCTATTTACCTTAAAACCACTGTCGCTTCACTCCACAAATTCTGCAAGATATCGTCCGGAAATCATCTTCCTCCATGTGAAATGAAGTTGTCACTTGACAAGCTCTGAGGGAACAAGCACACACCGAGCCACGGGGTTTCGGCAGTTTGCGTCCGCGCGATGAAACCGTACACCTGTTTTTCGACGCTCATGGATGTCGCCGGTGTTGGTCAGCTTACTAAAGGTAGCTCCCTCTATCTGGGGCCGGGGGGGGCTGTGGGACGAGGCTGGGCCTCGGATAGCAATGCGATGAAGCTGTTCTTAGCGCTTTTCTCACGCCACAAACCTCCAGGGAGAAGGCAGCGCGGCGGCACAATTACACCGCATGACTTTCCTGACTACATGCGATAGTCGCACCGCGTACCCGACTCCGAGCTTACAGCAGTCGCGTCAGTCCTCATATGGACTGAACCTTCCGTTTCCGTTTTGTTTTTTTGCTGAATGATGCCGTGACTTCGTGCGCAAAATGGCCACTGTTATTTTCATTCAGCAACCGACTACCGCGGGCTTCTCATTGGGTCGCTGTGTAACCATGGCAACGTCCGCGGTTCAATCAGTGCTTGCAGAGGACACAGGCCCGTGTCCAGCTCACTAACAGGAAAGTGGCACTTCGCCTTTAACAGCAACACGAGAATATAGTTTTTAGTTATATTTAGTTTTGACTGTTTTTGGAGGCTACGACCTGTGTCAATGGTTACAACATGAAAATGATACTGTCAGGTTTTGGTTGTTAAAGCTAAAGTAGGGGAGTAATTGAGAAAATGCGGGGCTAGAGCCATCCCACAATAGGACTATGTATCTGCGTGTTTACCTTGTAGTGCATCATGTCGTCTCATATTTCAATGGAAATGTTCAGCTGTTGTTAAATAATACTTGTGGTAAAGCTCGACTGCCTTGTAGATGTTAAAATTGTGAGTGAATTTTGTTTGAAAGAGCTGGAAATATCAGGGGCCAGTCTAAAACATTTTGATGGGGAGGGGGTTCCAGGCATGGGCTCAGACCGGGAAAGGGTGGCACATGCAACCCTCAAAAAAATGAAATAAAAATCTAGATTTTAGGAAATAATCATTTGATTGTTGCAACCAAAGTGATCATCTAATATAAAAAGTAAAGTATAAGGTGTTAAAGCAAACAGCTGATTAGATTTTTTTGGAATGTTTACTGAGGATGATCCTGCACAAACACTGATAAAACTTCATTGATAATTAAGTTTTATCAGTGTTTCTACGACATTATTTGCCATTTTACTTTGCACATTTGAACATCAGGTGGTTTCATAGGCAGCTGGAGACATGATGCTGTATAAATGCTGCATTATGATCAAGAACATGGTAGTGTTGATGTAGAACAGCATCATACAAGTACATGCTGCATTTACTTGCACTTGAGCTTCTGAGGTTTACCAAGGTAAATGCCAGTTTACAGGGAATATTTGTTCAAATTTGATTATCTAATCTAATCTATCTAATGTTGGGGGGGCACCTGGGGGCCAGTCAGAGTTTAGGGATGGCTCATTGCTCCCCAGGCCACCCCTCTGACCCTGCCCTTAGAAAAAAACCATTATTACTGTTGGCAAAAGTACAACCACTACACATTTATGTACAGAGAAGTGCTAGCTAGCACTGAATAGAGATAAATTAGGCAGTCTGGAATTTAGGTTAAACAAGGATTAATTTCAAGAACAAGAAAGCTACAAAAGGCTTTAAATATTTTAAATTTAACACTTATTCTTGAAAGTATTATTTATTGTTTCAGTGGTTTTCACTGCTGCCGCATGGCACAAAAGTTCAAACCTAGATTGAAGCAGATCTATGTGAAATTTTGCATGTTCGCTCTTTGCCTTCGTGGAGGTTTTTTTTTCTTTCAGTCCTCCAATTTTTTTTCACAGTCAATAGACAAGCATGTGAGTTTAACAGGTGATTCCAAATACACCATAGGTGTGAGTGTGCATGCTTGTCACCCTCTCTGTTTTTTCCTGTTAAGGATTGCCAATCTGCCTTTTGGCATCCCCATGTGACCCTCAACGGGATAAAAGCTGGAACAGAGAATGGACTGATTTGCTAGCCAGTGTGATTTTTTTTTAGAAAATAGGATAAAGCATTAATCACTATAATGCATCTACAGAGCAGTGTTTCATTGTTAACATTAGGAGAATCAGGTCGGCTGCCATTGCTGGGTGAATGCCAGAAACTGAACTTGGAATTGTAACAAAACTTTATTTATTGTATCTTAATTTCGAAAAGCCACTGATCTGCATCTTGAGTTTTGATGACTTAACTGTGTTATTCTCCCTCTCTGTATCAGCCTGTCTACCACTTCCTCACACTAAGCTATGGAATTATTTACAGTCTAGATTCAGGTCCTTATAGCCAATTTTAGGTTTCCTATGGCAATGTTAGAGAACACAGCCTTTACATCTTACATTACACTTTGGAGCTTATATTTGTCATATTCTATGATGTTGCCTGTTTAACCATTCTCTGTCTGTTTATTTTTCTGTATCTTATTGCAAGCAGCAACAGAGACATAGATGTGAAGACCGAGAGTGTGTGTGGTGTTTTCTAAAAAAGTGAAAGGTAGCAGCCGCTCTCTCATAAATAAGAAATGCCTGTTATAAATGGTCTAGTGAATTGATAAAAAAAAATCCCACACAGCCAAAATATTGACTGTTGCACCCTACGAAAATTCTTCAACAACACATGAAGTAATCGTGTAAATATCTGACAAATACAATCATTTATATAGTTGTACTGCTTTGTGTGTCAGCTACAGTGAAAGTCAATGTGAAAATATCAATTTTGAGGGGGGGGTGTCAAACCCTAATTAAACATTTTATTTACATCAGACTCTTATTTAAGGTGCCTTTCATATCCAGACATTGGTTTAGAAGTAAAGTACATTTTGGTAACCAAGTTATATTTCTAGTAAATTCCAAGTCAGCTGATTTTGTGTAGTGTACATTGCTGACCATATTTTAATGCAGCAAGATATTGACAATTCTTACCATGGTTAATATGTGGTTTCACTTATACACTGGACTGACACTAGTGACAAATGTCCTTTTGGCAGTATTCAAGCCACAGTGGTACTTTCTTGTTAACATATCCATAAAGAGCCCTATCCTCTGTCAACTTTAAAGGTGTACAAATTTAGACTGTTATTGATAGCTGACCTTTGTGAGGCGTCAGCATGACCACATCTATGAGTGTGTGCGTGTGTGCATACATGTTTTTGTTAATGTGCATGTGTGCATGCAAGCATGCGTGCGTTTGGTCTTTTATCACCACCTCTTCTGTGCAGAATATGCAGTCCTTATTGAACATTGCCAAGAGGTTGCCTTTTTATAGGTGTTATGTTATCCATAGACATACTATCAGCCATGTGTTTAGAGAGCCAGGGTATAGATGATGATATATTATGTCTGGTATTCAGAGATCCATAGGGGTAATACAGGTGTAGACATACAAAGAGCAGAGCACAGGCCATATGTAAGAACGTCATACAGAAAAAAAACATTCTAGCGAGGGCTCCTGGACTATGTAACTACATATAGTCACAAGTATCTCCTCTGACAGTCAAGAATGGGCTGTAAGCATTTATAGCAGAGGTGTCCACCATTGTGCATCATTCATTTGGTGGAGTCAAGTGTTGACAAGAGTGCAATCTGAAAGCTGGCCTTGGATGCAAGATATAGGGAATGCAGCCCTGGTTTGAAGAGCACAACATTACAGCTCTCACAGTATGTATCTGCTAAATCTTATTCCACATTTAATTGTGCAGTGATATTTCTTATGGTGGCATCCACTTCATAACTGCAATTATCTAATGTCCAAGTTCAATCAAAGCACACTCCTAGAATAGCCTTCTATAAAGGACAGCAGCTTGGCACATGGATCTTGTGAGAAAATAACTCCTTTATCTTAGCAGTGGCACTCTCTCACATCTCTCCACTCATGCTTTCCAAAGAGATCCACATTTGGAACAACTGATACTGATGTCCACTCATCTGGCCAATGTTAAAGTAGCACTGTGGTGCTGAATGTGTGGGTGGCATTTGAGTACAGGAGGACATTGTCAGGCAATGACATCATGGTACTCTTACTTCCATTCCAGACATGCTTTGATGTCTAAGAGCTGACCAGGTGAAATGTCTAAGTAAATCTGTGAGAAGCTGCTGATGTTGTATCCCACAGCAACTCTCTGATTAGCAGTGTCACTGAAGAAAGCTCTTCAAGTTGTTTCAGCATTTTATCTCCTGTTTGTTATCATTTTTGTTTTATTCTCTTTTTTATCCTTATTCTTGAGTCAATTTCCATCCCATATTGATAAAAATCAAGACATCAGTAAATTCTGTCCAGCAGCCATCACTCATTCAGTATGGTGCAGTTTACCATAATCCTATAACTTTATGAGCCTATGACCTGCTGCTGTACCGTCGTAATGTCCATGTATAGCGTAGTCAAAAATGTCAGCATTGCCCTGTCAAAATGCCCTTGTCACCCATGAAAAACAGTTTATGAAAAGCTGGTACCGAGCTGTTATGACTGATGGTGAGAAAATGCTGACGAAACAAACAAAAAAAAAGGGTGAATGAGAGAAGATGAAGAGTAGCAGTGAATAAAAGATGACACTGAACTGCATAAAGGAACACAGAAGTGAAATAAAAGTCACAGGCAAAATTTTAACTTCATGACATCATCATTTGTCCACCTGTCTCAACATGATGACCTCAAAAGAATCTTAACTGCATGAGAGTGCACAATATAACAGTAATACTTGTTGAAGCCACATTGCTTTAAACAGACATGTAACTATAATAAAAAGGTTTTCTGTAGGAGTCAAACATGTCTGTAGTTTTATGCCATGAACAGTATACAGTATTTAAACAAAATGAACCTAATCTGGCACTTTACTTAAAGGTCCAGTGCATAAGAATTACTGGCATCTAGTGGTAAAGATGGGAATATAAATTACTTCAAATGCCAACCACAGTTATGAGTGGATGGTGGCCATCAGTGGACAAAACTTGTCCAGACATAAACATGTTTTTATCTGTGACAGGTTCCAGTGGTCTTCATTCTGAGAGAATAAAACACAACAGTTTAAAGTAGTAAAGTGATTAGATACCAATAGAAACAGTTTTTAATGATGTATATATTTTCTCTGTCATTGACTTTTGATTTTGTTACACACTGCACTTTTAACAACTAATAAGTTCACTTCTGTGACATATTGCAAGAATTTGTATCAGTTATTATATTGTATAATGTATAAAACAACACATTTTGAAAACATTATTCAATTAACAGTAATCCAATTATGAAAATGTTTGCTAGGGCAAGATGTTTAAAATGTTCTGTCCCACATTCCAATCCCATAACGTCCTCTTTTAAGCCTCAATAAATAAATGTCTTGGTCCACTGAAAATTATCTTTCCATCACAAAAGGCAGACCTAACCAACAAGCTGTTTTTTCTTGCTGGTTAATGAGGAGTCAGCAAGTGGATGAGTATTCTAACAAAGGCTTTAATTGGTCAATGAACAAATGAAAACAATAATGATAAAAAAAAACAATTAGATGTTGAAGCTGCCTACATCTTTTCCTCTTGTAATTTTGTGTGTGAAACTAAACAGAGGCATTACAGTTGCAAAAAACTCCCTGATGATCCTGCAATGCCATTCATTCTGTATAAAATTGAATGGACTCAATTGAATAGTTCTTTATGACAAAAGGATTTAAACCAAGAGATTCACACTGTATTGTGCTCCACATTGATAAACTAATATATATTATAGTTAGGATGCAATTACTGATTAGATTTATACTAAAACCAAATTGAATTTCCAAATTAGTTTTTCATCAATTGAATTAAACAATTGTTAAACAAAAGAAAAAGTTACATTTTGATTTTAAACCATTGTCAGAACCGACTTTATTAATGCCATCTTCACAGCCCCACTACGAATCGGATCATCATAAATTGAATAATCATAAATATCTTTTGTTGTATTGTTCTGCCAAACTAAAAGAGGAAACAGGCCATTTGCCATTGCTGCTTTGATAACACTGTTGGTCTGTTGATCTTGTGGTACTTCAATAGTTTCCAATTTGTGCCAAACTTATCTCAATAAATATTGAAACAATGGCCATTAAATCTGGGAGAGCAGTCTGTCCTGAAAAGATTTGGGTGATCTCAGGACAATGGTACATGAGAAATATCTGATTGTTGGAGTGGCAGCAAATGAAGCCAAATAACATGTCAATCAACACTTACTTTAAAAAAATCTTTTTATTTTGCTCAATACTTTCAATGATCTAAATAAATGTTGTTTTAAAAAAAGACTGAATAGGACCATGACTACCAGGTTCAGCTGCACTTTATATTAAGTGCTACTTAATAAATCTGAGCATGTTAATTACCAAAATGTCATTATGAAAATAGTAAACATTGTGTACATTTTAATTGTAGGTTTGATTAGCCAAATATTGTGATGTCATATGTAGAGCTAATCTAAAAACATTTATTCAAGTGGTTCACAAACAGATTAAATTATGGGATAATTTGATTGATGATTACGTTGAATTAGATACGCACACTGGACATACTGGATCGGCTGTGTCTGAATGTTTTGATTTCATTGAATAAAATTTAGTGCTATCCCGCTCTGATTTTGGATCACCTTACATGGCTCTTGGCCCTTACAACCATAAACACATCTAACTTTCTCCTTATCAGGACATGAAAGGAAGGCAGAGTATTTCACTCCTTATGCAATTTAGCTCCCTCTTCATGTTCCCCACATGAGTCTTTCAAGCACAATCTCTCTGAAATGTTGCTTTGCACTTTTAGCTTTCCAGTACCCTTCACTGTTGTTACACCAGGCCTCTCCTGTGTGAGTGCTGAGTGGATTGGTAAGTGGTGTTGTGGCTGATGAAATGTAGCATGGCTGGTTGCTGATGCAATGTCTGCTAGTGTGGCCCCAATAAAGTAAGAACTGAAAATGTGTACATCGAAAACAGGCATTTTTTATAAAATATAGTTTAAAAGATTAAAACAAATGTTTGTCTAATTTACTAACTATTTATCAAAGCAGTGAGAACACAATAGAGTGATGAATTAACTAAATAACTTGATAACGGTTTGTGGATACAACTCAAATAATTCTAAAATGGACTTATCGTCACATCTTAATGTGAGGAACTCGTATAATGTTAAATAAAAGTTTCTCCAAGAATGTGAATCTTTATCAGTAAGGATATGAGGCCATGGCAATAAAATGAGCAGTACAGGTTTTGTTTTTCAACAGGCCATTATAACACCATTTTCTCTTTATTTTTAAATCTGTAATAGTGGTGGTATGGAGCTGAAGCTGCGGACCAAAGTGTAGCAATGTTAATTCTTTACAATTTTGGGATTTGGGTTCATCGGCATGTTATTGAAGTTTGACGTGATTTGAGATGTTCAGGTCTGAACTAAATTTATACTGTTGTTCAGCCAATTCTCAGGTATGTTTGTATTACAAACCAAACCATGTACTTTTTAACTGAAAAATCCCATCCAGTTACAGATTATATAATAGCATGGGAGGGAAATAGAAAAGGCAATGATTGTGGAAAACATGTACAGGATGAATCTCTTGATCTGTCTATCTTTTGTATGAAGTATATGCACATTATGAACATTTGTGGCCAACACTAGCAAAATGTGGTAAGTGGATGTCATGAAGTAGCAAGAGCCCTCATTTATCAAACAAACTAGGAAATGAGCGCACATCTGACAGCAGGAATGATCTTACAATGGAAGCTATGTGTGATTTACAAAACATTCTTATCTGACCAATTCCAGCGTATGAACAATTGGACCTTGATGAATGCGGCGGCTGAAATCCTTCGTCATTTACATGTTAAGCCCAAGTTACGCCCTTAATTATTCGTGTTTCAGAGGCCTTACCCAGGGAGACAGGAGCCGAAAGCGACTGATCAGCCAATCATCAGTCTCCATAGGAGATTCCTGCGTTACCTGAAGACGCGCTCGCGTCCCCTACTGTTCCTAGTAGTAAATCTATCATTGTCAAGATCTGACAGGCGAACTGTGAAAGCTCTATTTTAACAGTAAAACAGCCACCAGCGCATTGTGACCGCTGCATTTAGACTTCTATTAAATCCCATAAGAAGTATACAGCTAAAATAATATTAGCCTAATTATAATCAAATAATGTAGCCTGAAGGCAAGAGTATTTACAGGCCTACCATCATGACCATCACCAGTTATGAATTTCATGTAATTTTAGAAAAAGTCAGGGGCCAGCAAGGCTTCATAATTTTATTTGAAAAAGTTATTGAATAGCAATGCAAATTTTCATGTGCCAGCTTAGCCTGTTTTGTTATTTTCCAAAATCTTTTTTGAACGTGTCAGTGTGCACAAGCACACGGTAAGCTACTTTTTTTCATTTTATTCATTTAGGGAATCCATTTTATTATGCTTTTTTGCAAATAGGTTAATTCTGAGAATTGAATATGTGGCTGCTTATGCTTGGTTAATGGTTTGAGGTTTGTTTACAAATTATTTTCAGGGTCTGCTGAGTTGCATCACAAATCCACAACCTTGCGTGGAAATGGTTGTGTGCACAGATTTTTGTCTTACTTTCAGTTGATATATGAGGGCCTACAGAGATGTTAAATGTCGAGGTGCTGACATATTGAAATTTAAACTCTATTTTGTAGAGAACAAGGTAAAGAAAGCACAGTAATTCTGTAATTTCTTCAGGTTTCTTGATATTAAAAACTGCAACATTTTGCACTTCATATTATTCCACAAATAAGATATTACTTACAGTATATAACATGATCTGTTAACATACCTCAGAAAGCCAACAGTTTCAGGAAAGTGGTAAAATAATACATTATAATAACATGTTGGCTTTAGATGAGAATACAACAGTGAAGCAGCATCCACAATGCCATGATGGTGACTAAAGCAGCAAATATGCCAAAATGTCATCATCAAAAAGTACCTATTTTAATGTTTGCAATATACAAAATTAAACATGTGTGATATTAAAAGTAAATTATATTATGAAATGAACTACTTAAATTTTTAACTTTGTTTTTTTGGTGTTTTTTTTGAGTGACAAATGTAATGGTTATGATATTCCAGATCAGAATGGGAGAAACTGGACTCAGCTTAATTAACTGCATCATTAGTACTTTACTTTGCTGAATTGTCAGTAAGACCATTTATGAAAAAAATGTCCCTTTGAGTTCTGTCCTTGATTTGTGGGATTTATTGGATGTTAATCCTCTTCATAGTTTTTCAGCTTCTTCATGGACTTCTAATCAAGTAATGGCTCAATTAATCCACTAAATTTCCACAGGGCATAAAAGGGACATTCACTAGAAGCCAACAAGAGAAGATTAATAGCAGCCAAACAGGGTACACAACTGTTCACAGGCTCCGATGGGTAAGAATTTTAAATGAAGACACTATACATCTGAATTCAATTGGTCTCTGTAAGGGGATGTAAGCAGCAACAAAAATGTCAGGAGGGCAAAATTGTTTGTGTAAAAAGAGGAAGGACACACTTAAAGGATGGTGACCCAAAGGAAACACACACTCACATTTGGTCATGTTCATCAAACTATCCATCTTCTGGTTTCAGTGTCCTCTGTCTGTTCTTGTTCTCTTGTCTTGGGGTCAGGGCACTATCCCAAATAATTTGTAGGAGGAACATGACCCTTGAATTTCCTATTCCTTTTTTGGTAACAGCTCTTCTCTACATCAAGAGATCCAATTCACTAGGTCAGTTTTGACATGACCCAGAGAAATATTTGCACATTTAGCTAAAGAAGGATGAACTTATTACAAAAGAGGGAACCGTGGAAAAATGTTCTAAGAGGTTCAATTATTTCCTGAAAATAAGACCTCACTGAATATAATTACAAGATCCAATCAAAATGGTCTATAACAAACTTGTGGCTTTAATGTCTTATTTATAAGTTAAAAGACCTGCCACTATTTATCACTCAGTCTGTTTTCATGGCTTTTTTTGAAACATGAAAACAATTAGTTCTGTCTGTTAACCATTACTGACAACATGGGTTGTTGTTACTGGCCACGCCATATTGTTGTCGCCAAAGCTTAAGGTGCTGGCACAAAGCTTTACCTGCTGTCTTTTCATTCCAGCTGGTGTAAGAAACATATAATCTCTCTCTGAAAAAGACCCCTGTCTCAGCTCTTTACAGGAATTGTCCTCAAAAACTGGGAGAAGAGCTGAGCCATCTGTACACAGAGAAATTACACTACTGTCTACTAACTGTAGCTAAACCAAGAAAGAAACATTCAGTTAAAATTACAATGAATATTCTTTGATAGGTATATACTCACTACTAAATAGATAGCGACACAATTACCTTTGAAATTTTTGTTGAATCTGCTTCCGTCTGTATTTTTAAAGCCACCTTTAAAATTCACCTTCACCATGTCAGCTGTAACCAAAAGATAGCATGGTTAATGCTATGTTTAAATAATGATGCACTGTCATGTGTAGGATACCATAAACAAACAACTATTTCAATTAACTTTTAAAGGAAATTGCAGAATACTGAATCAACTATTTCTGTGACTGGTTCAAGAGGTTTAACCCATGGTGATATTTTCACTGAGGGTTTCTTTCTTTCTTTATTCACTTTTGTTGTTTATTTTCTTTTTAATTCTTCTCAATGCTTTCTTCACCCCGCTGTAATGTTTCTAATGTTTGTATGTAAAGCACCTTGAATTGTCCTGTACATGAAATGCGCTATACAAATAAACTTGCCTTGCCTTGGTGATTACCTTTAAAAAAGCTGTTGTCAGCTTGCCTTAGTTGAATTTTTACCATAGAAACTTCTAGCAAGAAGCATCTTTGGGACTTGTGTAGACTCCATCGCACCACCAAACTGAAAGATTAAAATAAGCACCTCCAAAATCCACATTTAGATGTTTGAGTGACCAATCACCTTGACCTGATGATAGCTCTTTTGTACTTATGCATCCACTGGACATACTATATTAAACAGTCATTTGGCAGATGCTTTTATCCAAAGCGACTTACACTGGAGGCAAGGAGGGTAAAGTGTCTTGCCCAAGGACACAACGACAGCTGACTAGGGCGGGTGCAGGATTCAAACCGCCAACTTTTGGGTCATTGGACAACCTGCTCTACCTCCTGAGCCACTGCTGTAACATGTATAATTCATCATGAATTTCCATCTTTTTGCAGTATTTCTGCCTTTCTGTCTCAGTAATCTCATATTTAATCTAACTTGTAAAATCCATTAATACAACCTTGTTACGACTTTTACTTCCTCTAGATAGTCAAGTTTGATCGGCTTCTCGGCTTCTCGGTTGTATTGCAAGAAAAAAGTGCTTTTTGTTTTTAATTCAATATTCATACTTGACCATTCATACTCATTCATACTGTTCACTCAGATTGAAACAGAGTGGAATCAGCATCAGCTGAGGTGGTTGCATTAGCTTGAAAAACAATGACATATGAAATGTTCACATCTACGTCTTTCACAACCTTTATATTCCAATGAATAAATAGAACCACACACACATCAGCACAGCCCTGAGATGCAACAATGCCAGATTTTTTTTCGTTATGCAGATTAAGCACACTGCTTCTATGTATTTGCTTTATGTGCTGTAGTCAGCCCAAAAGCAACATCAGCAAAAGGAGATTTTTTTCCACCTTTCAACTGATTTATTTTCCCTATCTTCCCTGTTATTTACACCTCAATCAAAATATTGAAAACCACTTGAGGGGAGCCTCCAGTTCCTTGAAATATGTCCCTGAACATACAGGGACCTGGTACTATTGGTTGAAATGCGGCTTCAGAAGTAAAAGGTTTTAAAAGATCTCGGAAAGTGCATAATCAATATGACGATCATAAACTGCTGAGCCGTTACATTTTGTATTGATGTTAAATTACTATTGAAGACAGCAGAGTATTGTGATACATTCATCCACACTGTCCAACCTTTCCTTTTAGATTTGCAACAATGAACCATTAAAAGGCTATATTATTACTTTTCAATGTATTTTAAAATAGCTGCTTGTAACAGTAAGAAATTATGCTATTTATTATCAGAATCTTGAACATTTTCAACATACTGTTAATGGTTTGGTCAGTAATTTAGATATTACCTATATTACTGTATTTACAGAGTGTAAACAAATCTATCAGATGCTTGTCCAGAGGCAGGATAAACCAAGGACAGGCCCAGGTCATAGTGTCAACACAGAGAGATAGACGGTCCATCAGGCTCACAGTCATACAGTCAACTTAAAAGTCCAGACAGAAAGGCCCCTCCCCAACAGGCTCTGACTACACTGCTAAACACTGCATCACCCTGCTGCTCTAAGTTTAAATCAGGACAAAATTAAACTTTTGCAAGAGAACTGAGGGCTGTTTGTGTTTGGTAAGCTTTCAGTTTAAAATCCAACACTTTTCTTTGTGTAACAGCAGCATGCCGTTTTACAGTAATACAACACTGTACAGATTATTATTTAGTGTTGCACTAAAGTGCACATATTTACAATGGCTTAGGGAAACAGAGAACAAATTTTTATTTGTCTTGTCTCTCAGCAGGTATCCCTGGTTTAAGTTGTGGTGCCTGTTGATCCCTCTTTCCTGTCCTCTCCTCCAACCAGTCAAGGCAGATGGCCGCCCTCCCTGAATCGGGTCCTGCCAGAGATTTTCCTTCCAGTTAAAAAGGAGTTTTTTCCTTTCCACTGTCACCCACAGCCCAGAGCATGCTCAGGATGGGGGGGTTGAATTGAAGAGGATTTGATGCAATCTGTTGGTTTTCCTTAGATAGGCTATTTGTTTCTGAATTGCATGAACACAGTGATTATAAACTGGACTAATATAGATGTGTTTTGATTGGATCAAAATGTATTGGCTTGAATTGATTATGTCTGTGAAGGGCCATGAGATGACTTAAGTTATGCACTGGACTTTATACAAATAAAGCTGAATTGAATTGAATTGAATTGAAAACTGCAGGATCAGAGGCAGCAATATTTGAACTAAAAGAAGCAAAATGATCAGAAAAAGTCAGTTGTGACCTGCTCTAATGTTTTTACACCTGGATGTAGCCAAAGAATCAAGAAATGCAATTTTATTCTTTTGTTATCATGTACTAATGTATTAAATAGCATCCTAAAATAAGCATACCACCCAAGATCAATATGCCTTATTCTTTTTGTAAACTTTTGGAAACTTGTTCATTATAAGGGTTATTTTTGTGCAAAAGCAAGTTTGTGATGTGTTAAATAGATTTGTTTGAAACATCTTCTGTAACATAAGGTAACCAAGTTGCAACCCTAATAAGATTCGTATCTGGCCCATTTTGCATT
>JAOXYM010000004.1:17783271-17794534 GCA_028567055.1 Leptatherina wallacei | reverse complement strand
TATAATACTTAGATTTATGACAACAAGCTGATGAGGAGAGCCATTTCATTAGAATCAGGAGCTTTAGATCCGGGAGACATCAAAAACCTACAAGAATGCGGCCCTCGAGGACCGGAGCCGGACACCAGTCCTAAGTGATGCATTAGATCAAGGATCACCAACTCCTTTTGGACTATGGTCCTGCAGGTTTTAGATGTTTCTCTACTGCAACACACCTGATTCAAATGAAATGGTCATCCAACAGCTTCTTATCAAGTCCTGCACTTTGACCCATTGAATTGAATCAGGTGTGTTGGAGCAGGAAAACATCTAAAACCTGCAGGACCGTAGCCCAAGAGGTCCGGAGTTGGTGATCTCTTCATTAGATACTTAACTCCCAAAGTGATTAAAACTTTAGCATGGTACTGTATGTCATAAATCTAAGTATTATAGATTAGGAACATGATAGTGTTATTCATGATAATGTAAGTTTTTCATCACTAACTTTTTGTCTGTCTTCATTCAGATTTCAAGTCCATCATGCACTTCACCAGGTTATTGAAGCCAGCAGAGATTCAGTTGTTCTGGTCTTCCTGCAAGATGTGCACGACTACAAGTTGTCCCGTTCACTATTCCTTCGCAGGGGAATGTTACGACCAAGTTGTGTCTTGGACTGGCCAGTCGAGAAGGAGAGGGTGCCAGCCTTTCATCAGAAGCTCCTTATTGCTCTCAGCATGACTAATCGACTGCAGGAGTAACTATTTTTCCATGATGATGAAAAGTTTGAGTTCAAATCAATAATACTTTTCAGAGTTACTGTAGATATTACTTCTTCCCTATGCTTTTAGCCTTTTAGGTAAATGTTCTGCTTGTATATTTGTTGTTATGTTTCTGCAATAAAAACAAACAAACAATTGCAGTTAATGTCTCGACAACATGCTCACTGTAGAATATCTGATTCAAATAAAAATCCATTTTTTCTATAATTAAAGTCAAGTTGTTAAAAGAGCAAAGTTATATTTTAGATGTATGAAGTGTTTTTTTTTTTTAGCTAAATGAATTAACTGGGACATGCATGGCTCTTTCCATTTACCAATGTTTTTCTGGAATTTCAGACAAATATCACTTCATTTTGCTGTCATTTTAATACCTAAGGGCCATATTGTGTTGTTCTGACATCTTGTGGTTAGAGCAAGTATTACACCATTTGTTGAAAGCAGTGCTGCTGTAATCAAATTTACTTAATTTTCAAATATTGTAAATTATTAGTTTAGGAATGTATGCTGGTAAATTATTTGTTTACTAACATTTGGACAGTTACATACTTTCATCAAATTAGTACATATTTGAGAAACTTCAGAAGGAGATAAAACCAATCTATGAATCAGCTTCTTCCTTTTCTTTGTATACGTGTAGCATTGCAACCCCTAATTGTTCTTAAAAGACTTTTTAATGGTAAAGAAATTCAAGATGTGTGTACTTTCTGTTACCTACCAAGACAAAGCAAACTCAGGCTGAAAGGTGAGGCAGTACGATAATAATTGATTGCACTTCTCTGGAGCTTCTAGTAATGCTCAATAATGTGACAGATATGACGTAATATTTCTGTCAATTCTGAAGAGGCCAATAAAACATATTCACACACACATACTATTGTCATGCACAAAATTGCCACACTTGCAGAAATAAGCCACACTCATATAAAACATCCACACACAAGAGTTGCCCTGCTTTGGGAGAGAGAGAACGTCTCACTGCAACTGATACTGCTATTCATCTTGGGACCTCACCATGGGGATGAGGTCCTTCCACAATACCAAGAGTTTCTTCCTGCCTCATCTTGAGGACATTTGTGTCATCTCAGGTACCAGATCTCAAGTTGATTCTTGCTCACTAAAATCAAAACGGACTTTTGAAAGTTGTAGGTGCAGACAAAGGATTGCATTGACCAGCTCTTGACTGTAAAAAGTCAGTTTGATTTGCAGTGGTAACAATCGACTTCAGAACTGCACAGTTGCCTGAAAGGGCCCAAATGGCCTCAAGTAGTGGTCCAGGTGAAAATCATGAGCAGGTGGAAGAATCACACATGCATGGTGGGGTCCTCAGACCATATAACGGGATGAGCTGCTCTTATGTGGAAAACAGAATATCACATGTTTTGTGCAAGAGGGCCACTTATTTCTACAAATACAACTGATGATTTTGTGCAATAATATAATTAGCTCATTAGCATGTTATATTGTGCTTAAAGGGATTTGGCATGGCTCTGCGATAGACTGACGACCTGTCCAGGGTGTACCCTGCCTCTTGCCTATAAATTGCTAGGCTCCAGCTGAACTGGATTAAGCGGTACAGAAAATGGATGGATGGATGAGATTTGGCAGAAATGTAAATAAACTGTTCTTTGGGGCTCGAACCTTGGCTAGGCAGTGAGTGCAGGTTTGCCTTACAGGGGAGAGGAGGAAGGTTCTCCAGAGGTTAGTTGAGACCTTCAGTGAATATTTGGAGAATGTTTAGAAAAGTTGTCATCTCAACGTTCCAGGCAACGTTCTCTGAGCATCACAGCCAACTTTACCAAAACCTTTAGCCTGTTAGTCGTGCATGTCTGCAGCTGGACAGACTCTCAGTTACTGCATCCACACCAAACAGTGAACAATTATCAGTAATTGTGTGATTTTCAAATAAAACAATGGCGTGCTGAAGATCTTGTACAATCACCTGTCAAAAATAGGACTTTTCTGTGGGGATTATACCGCTTTACCTTTATCTCCCTCCCAAGGCTGCAAGTGAGCGAGACAGAACCAGGTGGGCTGGGCTGCATAGTGGCAACCTGCTCAGTGTTGATTGACCAATAGGCGAGGATCTGCCCCAATGAAAAGGTAGAGTCCGCACACCAGAAGATGCTCCTTAGAGATTATTTAATGTGCCACGTTTCAGGCTACGGCTCTTCTTCAGAGGATCTGCCCCAAAGACCTCTTTAAAAGACTGCCCCCTCATTGACATAATGAGGCAGAAATGCATACAAAAAATGTATTAAAAAAAACGACAACACAGAAATAAATACACTTGGAGAAATAAATAGAGGAAGAAAATGCAAGATTGGAAATAATGAGGGCGTGAGTATGATATAAATATAAATAAATTAATTAATAAAATGTCAGATTTAAATAAAATACAGAAATAAATCATTTTAGGGATAAGAAAACTTAAAAGGAAATTAAGATAGAAATAAAGACAGGCATTAAAAAAAAAGATGAAAAATGTCAAAAAAAATATCACCAAATATGTAAATAAAGTCAACTGAAAATGACATGGGTAAATAAATGAAATAGGAGTATTAGCACAAAGTTAAAATTAAAACACTTGAAAGTGACAAAAGAAATATACACTTATGTCATGTTTTATAGGTTTCTTCATGGAAAAACTATCTTTAATTATTTTTTTTTGTATAATCTATTAACATATCACTTTGTTTACTGAGACATTTTTATATCTCTGTATTAATCTTTTATTTGATTAGTTTCGGCCCTCCATACATGTAAACATGATAAGAAAATTACATTCAGGCAAGGGTCATAAATGTGAACTCTGTCCAGCAAGGGCAAAGTTCAGGTTTATACCTGTAGTCAAATTAAACAGACTGTGTTAGATAAATGGATTCAAGCCAGAACACAAACTAGAGCCTTAAAACCAAAGTGCATATGGCTAACTTTAGTAGTGCTTGTTCAAAAGTTTCTCATTTTGAGCTGCAGCACATTGACCATTAGGTTAAATGTGTTATTACAGAAGTATTCATTTTCAGTACCGCTTAGTCCAATTCAGGGTCGCAGGAGGGCTGTAGCCTATCCCAGCAAGTATCCTATTTCCTATTTACAAGATTGATAGTCTTAAAATGTAAAAGCCTTTGGTCCTTAAAGACATATAGCGCTAAAGGACAGTTGGTTATTGGTCAGTCAGGTTTAACATGGCACAAAAAGTTCTTACATAATATCAGATATGAGCTGGACTAGGTTCTTGATCAGAGTCAGCAACAATGACAGATAGTAAAAGATTAACATCTTGTTGCATCATTTGTGCAAATACAGTCCACTTCATTGATTTAGATTTGAGTATTCATGTACCTCTTTCTCCTATATCCAGTATCTAGTGAGCCCTATTTCCCTCTAAATCAATCAAAAACGTTTTCCAATCTGCAAAACTGATTAATACACATGATATATTTTTTTTATTATTCTCAAGGCAGTGATTTGTTAGGATTGGTAAAAGAGGGGAGGAGCTGCAGATGCACTGCATCTGTTATATAGAGGGAGGGCACAGGAGGGCAGGTTATTGCAGATACTTTAGCACTCACTGCACATTCCCATCACAAAAAGATGGCAGTTTTAAATGGTAGTTATAGTGTACCTTTTCTTGGAATTAGCATTGTCATTGCTGCTCTGACCTACATCACCTACAAGCTGCTGAGCAATTACATTCAAAAATGGTTTGAGTTGAAGCCCATTCCAGGTTTGGAGGGAACATATCCCTTCATTGGGAATGCCCTGATGTTCAAAACCAATGCAGGAGGTAAGAAAGCACTTAAAATGCTACTGAAGGCTGAGTAAGGTGATGTGTATATATATGAATATTTTTTAAATGAGCGGTTTCTTTATTGCTTCTTGTTTTAGATTTCTTTCGTCAAATTATGGATTTTACCACTGAGTACATAGATAAGCCAATGTTCAAAATCTGGGTTGGACCTGTTCCGTTTGTGGTTCTTTATCATGCTGAAACTGTTGAGGTATGTTGACTGACATCTCCATATTAATAGCATCAACACGACATAAGAAGTAGGTTTTTTAACCATTTAAATGTCAGTTTGAATATTTGAATTACTGCTTTATTCATTACAAAAAAAACAAAAAACAAAAACTGAATCCATGCTATTTCCATATAATAAATAGCCTGTAGGCTACATTGGTCTTTGATGGTGATTAGAATCTTGGATATGTCAAAGTTTAACAACAACAATCAAACTGACATTTAAAGGGTTAAAATCCTAAAAATGATTGAGTTTTTATCATTTTAGCAGGTTGGAAGTTATTTAAGGGATTTATGAAAAAAAGATATGAAAAAAATTGTATAGTTATTTTATAGCAGTGTCTAACACTTGGATTTTTTTTTTTTTTTTTTTTTTTTTTACATCTTTGTTCAATTAATTTAAATCAATTCATTCAAAAAATTTTGTACCGCTTAATCCAATTAAGGTTTGTGGGTGGGCTGGAGCCTATCCCAGCAATTATCAGGCAAGAGGCAGGGTACACCCTGGACAGGTCGCCAGTCCATCACAGGGCCAACACAGAGAGACAGACAACCATCCACACAATTAACCTAACATGCACGTCTTTGGACAGTAGGAGGAAGCAGAGGTACCCAATGAGAACCCACACATACACGGGGAGAACATGCAAACTCTGCACAGAAAGGCCACTATTCCAACCCCCTCCCCAGTCCGAACCAGCAACCCCCTCTGGCTCAAACTCTGCCCAGGGCTCAAACCAGCAACCTTCTTGCTGTGAGGCTGCGGTGCTAACCACCACACCACTGTGCAGCCCTAATCAAAGGGTTCAAAATGCATCAACAAAGTATAAAAGACATGTGAAAGAAAAAGTTAGACTTTTTCTAAAAAGAAGATTAATTAAAAAAATTCACACCACCAGCCCCAACACAGCCAAAATTATCACCAAATTAAAAAAAAGGTTGAGGAAAAATGAACAAAAATGCCAAAGGATGGCATAGGGGTTAAATCTCTCTTTAGTACCTGTAGCATGTGTTTATATGCAAAAAGCTAAGAGCTAATGTTTGCTGGGTCATCATCATCTGTCTCTCTCTCTCTTTTAAACTATCTGTTGAAGAAAATTCTGAGTAATCCTGTTCATCTGGACAAGGCTTTTGCATACAACTTTCTTCATCCTTGGCTTGGAACTGGCCTGCTCACCAGGTATGCATCTCTTTTCTAGACAAATGATAAATTAAGAGTAATTAGATAATGTCTCATAGAATAAGATCTGCTTAAAATAGGAAAGGTCAGAATCTGGCATATTATCTTTGTAATCCTCTTTTTAGTTTATTTTTATAGATGAAATAAAGTACAAGTATTAAAGTGGAACTGTGAAAGGATTAGAGAATCCATCAAGAAAATATGAAATGTATTCTTTTGACAAATGAATGCACCTTGTGATTAATATAATCTATAATCTATATAAGAACAACATGGGTCATATGTCTTTTTATTATTTGATTAGCACTGGAAAAAAGTGGCGTCAGCGGAGGAAGATCCTGACACCAACCTTCCACTTCTCCATCCTAACAGACTTTTTGGAAGTGATGAACGAGCAGGCAGAAATTCTGGTGGAGAAGCTGGACAAGCTGGCTGGGAAGGGCCCATTCAATTGCTTCAACCATGTAACCCTCTGTGCTCTAGATATTATCTGTGGTGAGTATATGTAAACCTTTTTTTTTTAAGTTGAGACTCTGTGTACAATATTAACAAATATGTTTCCTTGAAAATACAAAACGTTACTTACAGTTGAAAAGAAAACATTATTCTTCCATCACAATTCATTCTGACAAAACAATTAATGAGCTGAGAAATATTTAGTTAATCCATGCTTCCATCAATGTATATCTAAATTTGAATATTTTTTTGGAAATCATGTTATGCTGTATCCCCAAGCTGTCATAAATCAGAAAGGGTCTAGGTCCTTAACTAAACTGTCACCCCCTCAAAACATGAAGTGCTTTTATGAAAAAAGAAAAAGAAAAGAAAAAAAGCTATTCGGGTAAGGGTTGAACTCCTAAACAGCTTCAATTCTATATCAAGCATAAATAGAAAAACTGGCCTCAGAATCACAGCAATTATCTTCCACAGTACCCATACACTTTGTTAATAGTTAATGCAGCACGTTCCTAATCAGCATGTTTAGTTGTTTATTTTTAGAGGAACTTTAAGTCTTCTCAGATTCAACTTGTGATATTTCTCTGCATGGCCAATGGTGGTGGGCCTGACCAACCTCCATGTCACCAGCATATTATTACCATATTACTACTATTATTATTGCTATTACTTTCAATGGTGATGATAATGAGCATAATTATAGCATAAATATTGTCAATCCTTGTATTACTGCCATTATTATTGACTATAATTGTTCATTTTTGACGATCATTGAATATTATTTGTATCAACACTTTCATCAATGTCATTACATAGGCTACTCAACACCGTAACAGCACAACATATAATTTTATGTTGAATTTTATGTTGTGCTGTTACCCTCTTTCCTTTCCTTTAACACTTCTATCCTATTTCTTTTGTTTTTTCTGTCTTTTTTCCTCTTTCTTTACCCTATCAAAAACACAATACACTGTAAATAGTGTCACAATCTGCAAAATAAAAAAAGGGAAAAAAAACTTTTGATATTTCTCTTTGCTATTTTCTTCTTTTAATTCAACATTTATCAGTCATCCAGCTGTTCTTGAATCTTTATTGTATGTCAATAATATTTTTATGCTAGACTGGTTTGTTTGCATTTTTCCAGTTTTTAAACTGGATGTCTTATTTAGTAACAGTTACAGTCACTGGCTTTTTATTGGAATGAGAACATTTATTTACTTAAACTCCTCCCTATCATTTCAGAAACTGCGATGGGAAAGAAAATTTATGCACAGAGTAATTCTGAATCACAGTATGTTAAGAGCGTGTACAAGTGAGTTATTTTGATTTTCCTTTTTTTTTAACCACACATATAATGATTCCAGTAATGAGGGAAACTGATCTGATTAGGTGTTCTTTTATTCTCAGAATGAGTGATATTGTCAGCCGTAGACAGAGGACACCTTGGTTTTGGCCAGACTTTGTGTATTACTCCATTGGTGAAGGCAAAGCACATGACAAGACGCTCAAGATCCTTCATTCGTTCACATACAAAGCAAGTGACGGAGCTGGCGGTTCCAAGACAACAAAAGATTCAATGCATTTTTTAAATTTATTAATGGGGAAGAGTTTACTAACATCCTTCACTTTTTTATGTTCAGGTGATTCGTGAAAAGTCTGAGAATATGCCCTATGTTGAAGCGGACAGCGACTCTGATCAAGGAATGAGGAAACGACGAGCTTTTCTGGACATGCTTTTGAAAACCACAGATGAAGATGGCAACAAGTTGACCCATCAGGACATTCAAGAAGAAGTGGACACCTTTATGTTTGAGGTTGGTGGTGGAAAAAAAATCAAGTAATAGAAACACTCAAAAGTTATTATTTTTCTATGAAAGGAAAATCTACTTATGCAGCTTCTAAATTACTTGTTTTGTTTTTTTTCCCCTCTGTTTTGCAGGGTCATGATACTACAGCTGCCTCCATGAACTGGACTCTACATCTGTTGGGCTCGTACCCTGAAGTGCAGAAAAAAGTCCATCAAGAGCTGCAAGAGGTTT
This sequence comes from Leptatherina wallacei, assembly GCA_028567055.1. Taxonomy (NCBI): domain Eukaryota; kingdom Metazoa; phylum Chordata; class Actinopteri; order Atheriniformes; family Atherinidae; genus Leptatherina; species Leptatherina wallacei. The sequence goes on along the minus strand of JAOXYM010000004.1, from coordinate 17,786,080 downwards.
TTGGTAACAATAAAGTTCACCCCCTCTATATTCCTGCCTGAAGGCTTTCTACTCATCTTTATTCCAACCCATTCGTTCTTATATATAAGGATAATAGCTGTGAAGATTAATCAGAAAAAATACACAAAATCATTACTGTCACTGCTGTGTGGATTAATTTACCATGGCCACCATGGTCTTTTCTAAACTACATTGCTTTTTAAATAGCAGTTGCTAAGTTTGCACCAGCTCAATGATCTAAATTTGCATTAAAGCACAGGAGAACTAATTAATTAATAATGAAGTCATATTCTCAAAAGTTCAGTTTCCATTTTAAACCTAATGATTTACCCTCACCACACCTAGTTATATAACCTATTTGGTTAATAATTCTTGAATTATCGTCACCAGAAAAAAATGATTGCTTATTGCATAGACACCTTTAGTAACAACTGAGAAGGCTATAACACTCTTTTTTTTGTTTTGCTGAGTAAATAAAAGTAGAGGCTTTCTACTGCAGGTGCTGTTTTACATTTTCTTCATTTTATATGTAATCCAAGCTGAGTTTAAACTATTTCATTTAATGTCCTAGGTACCTCTAGCCGACCCATCAACACAGAGGACCTGAAGAAGCTCAAATACCTGGGCTGTGTGATCAAGGAGGCTCTGCGCCTGTTTCCCTCTGTGCCTTTCTTTGCTCGAAGCCTCTGTGATGACTGCCATATCAGTGAGTTACAGATGAGTGATGACACTTGAATGAAACATTAATTTTGGAGCTCAGAAGTCCCCTGGTGGTGGTATCTTCTTTCTTTTTTTTTACAAAACTGAAAGGGAGGCAGGCTATATATGCAACATGAATTTTATTTTTGCCATTTCATCCACTTCCCATTTCCATTTATCACTGAGAGCATTCATAATAATCCTTTAAGATCAGCAGAGTGGGGATGTTTAAAGACAGGGAGACTTGTTTTCATGCTTTTAGGGGAGCTTATAAGGAGTCAATCTGTGCATATTGAAAGGATGGTGTGAAAAGCTGCTTTGTTGTGTGCAGAATTTGAATTGTGTGAAGAAAATGAGCAAACACACATGCACTCCAAGTAATATTCCTTTTCTGTCCATGGCCACTTAGGGTCTGTTTACGCCACATCCCTTGCAGCTGCTTTATAAGGAGGACCTTGTCACTTTCTGTTAAGCAAACAGTTCAGAATGACATTTGCTACAGTTTGCTGCAGTTGGCATTCAATATTACCACAGCTGGCTTATCCGAACACTGACAAAAAAGCATAAAATAAAGATACCATATATATATCCCAGACACATTTCAGTATTTACACCCTAGGAATCAGACTGATTTGAACATTCAGTGTTGACAAGAATCCTTGGTTTAATCAGTTAGTTTCCATCTACAGGCACACTGTTTATGAAAACCTAATGAACTAAGAGAATGTATGATATTAGGTGTTCATTAAAAATGATACATTTGGCAAATACTGACTGACATGGGTGGTCTTGAAAAGAGACTGATCATTTTTATACCCTTTCAGGATGCTGATTATTTAGTCAAATTCCAATTTCAGTTGATTGGCATCATTGATCTCACATCTGGCTTATTCTTGCATTATATTGTATGTTTGCCCATTAGGCAATTCATCTTTCTATTGAAATTCACTACATAGGAACTTGGTTACAACTAATCGGAACTGTCTTAATACACAGTATGTCAAATTATTCAGTGTGCAAAGAAGTCAAATGGATTAGATGGCATGAGCCAAATATTCTCTTCAAGAAATCTTTGCTGACCTCATCATCTTGTGAAGAGGAAACTTGTTGGAAAGGGGATGAGTTGTGCTGTAATTCTGTCAGTAGTGTTATATTTTAACCTAAATCATGATACTTCCTAAGCCTAATCAATTAAATAAGTTGCCTATATCTAAACATACCATTGTACAGGATGGAAAATGTAAAAGTAAAGTAAAATTATTGCTAATTAATCCATCTGTCCTTCACCTTACAAATGTTTATCAGCATCTCATGGTGATCAGCACTAAATTTACCTTGTTGTTGATCAGACAGGGGGATTGAGTTTGTTGCTGAAACATCTTGAAGATTTTTTTAAATATATTTTCATTTATAGGAGGGTACAAGGTTCCAAAAGGTACAAATGTAATCATAATCCCCTACACTCTTCACCGTGACCCACAATACTTCCCCGATCCTGAGGAGTTCAGACCTGAACGTTTTTTGCCGGAGAATGCGGCTGGACGTCCTCCGTATGCGTACATTCCTTTCTCTGCTGGACTCCGCAACTGTATAGGTAAACACAATAGAGTTTGACTCTGTTGTTCATTGGTCCATCTTTCATTAAAGCTTTTATAAGATGTATCATGTGTTACATTGCTAAGTTTCTGACTTTTAATAATCATCAGGTCAGCGTTTTGCTCAGATGGAGGAAAAGGTGGTTTTAGCCTCCATTCTGCGTAACTTCACTGTTGAAGCTTGTCAGAAACGTGAAGACATTCGTCCAGTAGGAGAACTTATCCTGCGACCAGAAGAGGGTATCGTAATCAAACTGGAAAAAAGGAACTAGTTCGTCTCAGACTTCATCAAACTCGACCCTGTTCTTTGAATGTGTTTTCCTATAAAAGGCGCTTCTTTCCTGCAAAAGTTTAATGGAAATGCTTAGTAGTTATGCAATACTCTTCACATGGTGAAGGGGAGTCATGACCCTTTTTTGTGACTTGACTGTCTACAACATATCCATCCATCCATCCATCCATCCATCCATCCATCCATCCATCCATCCATCCATCCATCCATCCATCCATCCATC
>JAOXYM010000004.1:17766869-17780281 GCA_028567055.1 Leptatherina wallacei | reverse complement strand
ATATATATATATATATGTGTGTGTGTGTGTGTGTGTGTGTGTGTGTGTGTGTGTGTGTGTGTGTGTGTGTGTGTGAGTGAGTAATGTAAAGCTTTAGAAAACTAGGACAAGTGAATCCCAGTGAATCACAACTCCACTAGTCTGCTGAAGGTCTCTTATCTCTTCTGTGCCTGGCTGGGTTTATCTAATCAGTTGCATAATCATTGTCAATCATTAATCATTTCTAATAATATGCTACAAAAACTGAACATCTGAAAGCTTCGTATTTGCAAAGGTAACTGATAGTTGTCTGGTTCCTTTGGTCCACAATGATGAACAAAAGCAAATTACTTAAAGTTAGACAGCTGCCTGTTCAAAGTCTAAAAACAGTCAATTAAAACAAACAAACAAAAATGAAAACAATAAAGAAAAATACATAAAAAATAAAAGTCATAATTTTATTAAATTGATATAAAACATTTTCATGATATAGTTTTATCTCTTTATGCCTGAAGATAATATTTATATAAAATGGTTTAAGGAGAAAAAAATCACATCATGGTTAAACTGCAAACAATACTGACAGGAGGCAGTGGAGGAGGTTTTGTGTAATGTATTTTTGGTTTCCTGTTTTATTTTGTAGTTTCCTCCCCTGTGGTTTTGGTTCAGTTCTGTCATTTAGTTCACCTGGTCTCGTTTGTTCATTCACTTCACCTGTTCCTCATTTGTCCCTCAGTGTATTTATTCTCCCTTGGTTTTCAGTTCCTTTGTCAGTTTATCCTGTTGGTTTCCCCTGTCATGCTATTGCTTAATTTTTGAGTTGGTTTTCCTGTAGCTTATCTTTGTTTTGGTTTAAACCTTCATCATTACTATTTATCTGCCTCTCCGTTCTGCATTTTGGGTCCATTCCTCAACAATCATCTCGACAGGAGGGGGGTTGAGATTTGACCGCTGGCCTCCTCAGTCCAAATATCATAGTGTACTTGTGGTAGAAAAAGTGTAGTCTAAATTGCTAAATGAAGGCTATCTGTTTGATATTGATCCTTCCCCATTAGCAGGGTTTTTTTGAATATTAATGTCACATGGAAGACAGATTTACAAAAATAAAGATAGAAAACCTAGAAGGTGTGAAGGCATGATCTGACAGAGTATGACTTCCTAACATGATCAAGATACACAAGAGTGGTAACACACCGATCATGGCTGGGCAGACCCTCATACACAGATAAGCCCACAACAAAGCAGGTAATGTTTGAGGCAATTGATGAGAAGGTTGCCCTGTTAGATAATACTTAGGATGACTCAAAATTAGGTCTGAATTAGACCTCTCATTCTTCACTCACTAAATTCTGTTAAAACTATTTTATATCCCAGAGAAAGTATTATTAAAGATTTATTTTCCTCTAAAAAACAAGTTGAATTTTATCTATGATTAACATGTGATATTTGCCTTTTTAAAAATCCCCTCTATGGGAAAATTTAAACTACTTCCTGGTCACCAAATACTCCTAATAAAGGCCATGACCTCTTTAACATTGTGACAGATGATCCATTTTGACAAAACGCAAGTCACAATATTTCATGAGGCAAAAAAAAAAAAAAACAGCTGAAAAACATTGACATTATAATGCACATACATTTGTCACTGTATAATACATGAATGAATCAGCTGCTATCTTTGTAACTGAAAATGAACATTTGGCAAAATACAATTTGATAAGTAAGGATGACAACGAGGACCAGAACATTATAGGGTTTTAATGCACAACGTGGAGTCTTAAACACCAATACGTGCAGCTGAGTACATTAAAACCGTATGATGCGCGGGTTCGAGTTGTTTAATCCACTCTCCACAGTGAACATTTCGTAACAAATGATTATTTTTTTACACAAAACTTGCTAAATGTGTTTGAGTATAGGAACCATTTTATGTTTTCCTCGATATACTTTTCATGCTAAACAAACGTTCCATGCTGCAACAATTCCCTCGTTCACCTGTCACAAGCCAGCTTATCTGAACCAGTTGATGAATGAATGAATGAATGAATTATACTTTATTGATCCCCGAGGGGATTAAGGCGTTTCTATGGTGACGCCCTTAGCGGAGTTATACAACTGTGATTTAACTTGCCGAACTACGTGTGCATAAATATATATACATATATATATGTATATATATATATATACTAAAATAATGCACGCCATGTTGCCATTAGAATTTTCACTGACCATGGTATAACAGTAAGTAACAGCAACATGAAAGGTTTGAGGTAATTTTTTATGGGAGGTCACCCTGTGGGTCTCATCCCATTAAACCACTCTGAGGAGAAATGCAATGATTGATTTTCCCATTTTTACTTCACAATTGAAATTAAGCCCAGATATTGTAACTGTATGTAACTGTTCAAAGGATACCACAAGGTCTTCACAAATTAGAGTTAAGAGGGATAACTTCATAAAATCAGTTTCTAAAACAATCTTTTATTGCAGTACAAACTGATGTCCAGGGAGAGGCAGCAGTAGATTATTTTCTATAAATCTGCAAAACATAGACCAGCTGAGTTGTTGAATGCAATCTACAGATCATGTGTATGAAAGACAGCCCATGAGCAGGATTTAAAGAATTTGGTGTTTTCTTGTTTTCGTTAAATTCTATGCATAGTAGAGGTTGAGAAACAGATGTCTTTGATGTTATTTATAATCTGCGTGTTTCAGATCTGTGCATATTGACACTTGAATGACATAACAGATGCACAATGTCCCTTTTAAAAGGGTGAATGACCCTGTGACCAGACTTGGAAATGTTTTTACTCAGATGCAAGAAGTCAGTGCAGAATCTCTCAATAGTCTCAGAAATAAACAAAATCCTATGTTTTTAAATGCTTTACTGACATTTGCATATGAATAAAAATGTCGTCTGGACTGGACTGTTGCAAGAATGATAAATTTACTCATAGCTTTTACTCAGAATTAAGTCCGTTGACAAAAATTTAAAAATAATAATAATAAATGGTTAGGGATTGAAACAACTTTACATGCTAATATAAATAATAAGGTAAACAATTACAGAAATTGACATGATTACAGTTTGCACATTTTTCTTTACCTGACTCATGCTTTTTGTGCTGTAATATAAACATTGTCCTCCAGAAAACAAACAGCATGGGGATACGTTACCATGGACTGTTATTGTACTACATTTTGGACAAGTGAAAAAAAAAATCACTCTCTTTGAACATTCTGATGACATTTTGGTTAAATGGGTTCATTCTTAAGGAATCATGCAAAGAAAATATGAATTCAAATTCAACAAATGGACCCATGATCCCCAAACCTCAGTCCAAGCGCTGATGTGTGCCAATTGCAAAATGCTTGAAAGTTAAATCTACTTTAATAAAATAGGTTATGAAATTGAGAAATTAAATAAAGGTATTCACAAGTAACTATTTTTAATGGTTGGATTAAACAATTTACTGAACGTGTTGTGGCAACTTAACCGTTTATAGCAGTGGGCGCTGTTTTTTAACTGTCTATAACTCTGTACTGAATCAAGACATTAAAATGTGATGAATGCAAAATTTGTACTCAAGCCGTATTTCTTTAATTTGGTGTGGCATTAATAACCTTGTAATATTCTGAGCCCAGTCAGTGTCAGATGAAGTGCAAAGGACTCCTACTCTATTATGAAATAGTCATGTACTGAGTTTCTTTAAAACCTCTTGTGACCTCTCAGCAAAGACATTGTTGCAGGGTGCCACAGAATGGGTACAGAAGTAAGTGTTTGATAGTAAAAAAAAACTTTTAATCAAAATTAATGTTAATAGGGTTAATCTGGTCAAATAAATCTTGCTAAAGAAACATGAAACTGAATAACAAAATTGGACATAAGGTAAATAAATGTATATCCTGAGCAGGTAATTTTACATTAAAAACTTTTAAATTCTGTTGATGTGTTTTCATCTGACCAAGACAAGCACATGGATCATGTTTTTAATTGTATTTTAAAGGGCTTCCTTATATGTTGCAATAAACATCCTGATGATCTATTCATGTGAGATCCAGTGAATTAATTTAAGCTTGAGGTTGCTGAAGATGTTTCATTTAAACAGGCAAATGTTACTTAATAACCCCTTATGATCAATAGAGTACTGTAGCTGCAGTTGCCTCAGGACACAAGAGGAAGGTGTAGTGAGGACGGTGTAGTATTTATATCTGCATCTATGTGTTGTCTTATAGACCTCTCTGGCCCACAGAGCACAGAGACCGGTGTTGAGGAGGATAGGATGTGACAGTATCCCTAGATCTGACCGAGCACCATGCTGGAGCTTTGTGACATGCTGCTATCTCTATTGGTTACTTTTAGTGACTCTCCCACACGTGTATGCATGTAAAAACACACAAACAGCACAGCAGCATTCAGAGTTAAACCACCCACTCGATTTTCTCCCCACTCTCCTCTCTATCAACTTCCATTTAGTCAATTTTCACATCAAATGAATGCCCCCATTAGAAGCCCAACTCAAAATCCTGATAGTGCTGTCCGGAGAGGATGGAGGCAGGAATATGCAGAAAGTGAAAGAGAAAGAGATGAACAAAAGGTGACCGGGAATAGATAGAAGGAAAGCAAATGAGATATCAGGCTGAGTCAGACCTTGAGAGTGTTGGTCTGCAGGAAGGACAAATTGAAAATATGGAGAAAGAATGATCACACAAACTAGAAAATATACCAGAAGTAAAGGGTATGGTTGTCACACTCCAGGTTAAAATAAACCCCAATGTCTGCTGTCTTGCTGTTTCCATAGTAACATGTGAGCTGGTTAGCCACCAACTTCGAGGTTGAATGGTGTGCATGGCTCAAGGCGCCACGGCCATGCATTCTTCATTACCTTTGAAGTACACCTAAACTTAATCTCACAGCTAAATTATTTGAAATGTAGGCCATGACTTCAATTTTACTGAAGTGAGGTAAGACTTAAAATTCAACTGTAGCGCAGCTCATTATATCAGCTGTTAGTATCCATCTGTTCCTTGACTCCAAAAAGTTCCCTTGTATTCAATTATTATTATTAAACAAAAAAGAGTTTCTGGACATGCTTTGCATAAAATTTCTTTTATAAGCAGTCAAAAGGAAATAAAGGCGTTGGATTGGGGTGAAAACATTTTTGTGAAACAGTTGATGAGATGTCTAAAACAGGCACAACTGAATGTTCTGTAACATCTAGACTTGTATTTCCTTGACTTTTTAAAAAGTAATCAGTATATTCATCATAAGATGTTACAGACACTGATTTTGAGTGCTGTTTCACAAGTTTTAGAAGAGGTACACTAATTGTGTTCTGTTTTTAATATATCTATTGCAGCGTTATATTTATCTTCTCCTAATGAAGGTCAGACAGCACTTCACATTTTTACTTAGTCATTCTCAAATTTATTCATGAATTCTTACAAAGATATTAACATCAGAAAAGTTAACATGAGGGCAAATAAACAACAGTCTATTGCAGGAATCCCACAAGTTTGTTCTTTTCCTGGCTCAGGGGTAGGCACGTTTTGTCCTAGAGGGTTGCAGTCCTGGAGATTTTTATATATATTTCCCCGCTTGATTCAAACGAATAAGTCATTGAGCAGAAGTTGACAAGCTGTTGGATCCATTTAATTTGAATCAGGTGTGTTGGAGCAGGGAAACATCAAAAACCTACAGGACTGCAGCTCTCAAGGACCGAACTTGCCAACCCCTGTCCTGGCTCACACTGTTATACTAATACACTATTCCAAAGAGGTTATTTCTTTGTCAGGAGACTTTGGCTATCTCTGACTTTAAATGTCCCCATAAATGTTCTGTATAGTGTAGGTTGAGGTGATCGTAAGTTGAGTCCATGCAGTCATCAATGTGGTCTTCTTTTGAGATGTGTTAAGGTTTAACATCCTGCTCCAGTATATACCTTTCTCTATGAAGACACAAACCAAAGAGTGCAGGGTAGGCTGCTATTCCTGCAGTGTGTGAGGGTTTCCAGTTTGAAAAAAGAAAATATATTTCTTCCATTATGCTCTTCTGTACATTTGCTACCTTAAGGTATTCTCTCAATCATCAATTTTCGAGCTAGTTATTTCTTAGATATCTAATAATGTGACACAAGTATGTTCCCGGACTTTCATAAATCACTGTAAATGAATAAACAAAGCCAAAAAATGAAACGCTACAATATTAGCAGCCACATTTATTGTTTTATTAACAGCAATTTGCAAGACTTGAAAATAAAATGGACCGATCGTGATTCAGTTTCATGCTCAAGGACACCTAAACCTGATTGGGTAAGTTAAGAATTGAAGTAGCAAACTTTCAAATGAAGGTCGACTACTGAAACTACACACTACTACGTATTTTCTTCTAGTATTTCTATCAAAGATTCTCATGTAATTTACATTATCAGTTAACTGTAGAAGTTAATTCAAGCCAAACCTGTGTGCAACAACAGCACTATGTAGGAGTGAATATAATTCACTTTCAAAGTTGTTGTTTTTTTAAAGTTAACAAGTGCATATGAACATTTACAGTATCAGTCAAACATTTGGACACATTTTCCCATTAAATCCAATGGGAAAGTGAGTCAAAACGTTTAACTGGTACTGATGGTTCAAATGAAATCTACATGGGCAGGTGGGTCATAATCACTGTGTGAAATAGTGGATAATGATACAGGTATATAGAGTTGTGAAATCCTGGGTATTCAAAGTCTGATTTTCTGCTGAAAAATAAAAGAGTCAGAGTAGGGACAAAGAGCATCTAAGATTGTCCTGGAATACCTGCTTTTGCCAAAACTGACAAAATCAATTCAGATAATTATCTGATAATTTCATCCATTCGTGTACAGTTATTGTTGGGCATAGTTGTTAGAGTTCAAGTGAACTAGTGAGCAAATGAATAGGGGGATCTGATCATAACACTAAAGCAATTATTCAAAAACACCTAAAGATTCACTTTTAGTTCCTTGAAAACAACAAATAAATAAAAATAAAAAATCGAAAAACTTTCTTAGAACTGACCTGTTACAGTTTACAGAGCATAGCTCAAAGGAGTGCTGCTTTTCACCTCATATGCAGCTTCTGAGAAAAACATTCAGCTAAAACACTGAAATAGCATCAGCAGATATCTAACATTTGATTTGCTAATAATCATTGGTGTGAATTTATCCCAGTCAGTGACATTTAACAATGCAGAGGTCCGCTGTTAGTGGACCAGTCAAAAAGGTCACTTTTCTATAAAAATATATTTGTGTGTCGCTACATAACCAGCTGTAGATAATGAAGCTTGAGCTAAAATCCAATATGGCCAATCGCAGACTGTGACATCTGAGCAACTTTTCAGGGTAATTATAGAAAACGAAATAACATACAAACAGTAAGAGGTCTTAGACGTTTCTCAAAGCTGGAGCACCTTATCAGGATTTGACTTCTTTACAAAGATGACATAAGAAAGAGGGAACAAATGACATGAACTGCAGCAGAAAAGATAACGCAGCATTAAAAATTGCTCTGAATCAGAGCGGTTAGTGATCAACATTTTATGGACATAGGAGTGTGTTAAGAGAAGCAGAGTGTAACAGCTGGGCATGACATACCCATTAGGTCCTAGGGTAATTCTTCTCCAAGGTTAAACCAAAACTGAATACTTAACAGATTCAATTCCATATACACCAAAAACTCAAGGAAACCACTGAGGAAAACCTTCACATGTTTTCTGGTTAGCACATTCTTTTCCAAGAGACTAATTTATTCTCCAAAGATGGATATAAAAAATATAAATAGTATATGTAGCCTCAGGATCCTTCTCACTGTTGACTTTGTTTTCCTGCCAAGCAATTTGTTTTGTTTAATCAGAGTTCAATTAGTATCACTGCTCTCATATCAGACTTCCTGTCCTCCAGCTCTTTCACTGTGAAGCTTGCTTATCTGTAGTCTGTGCTTGACATTGAAAAAGGTCTGCTCTATTTATGTGAACACAAAGGGCATCATTTTTCACTGCATAATTAGAGAAAATATCCAGTCCTTCTATAATAAATACTTCAAAGGATAAATTTGGTAAGTAAAATACTGTCACTACCTCACAATATTATGGTAAGAATGATGATCATTGGCCAGCTTTTGACTGCCATTTTTAAATCACACTTAAAATAATTTGAACGAGAGAAAGGTTTATATTTCCCTTAAAGTTTTTTTTCACAGTGGCAGAGAAAAAAAGAAAAACTTCAGAAAACAAAACAAATAGAATACTTTGTCACTTTACCATAGAAGATAATACTGTCATAGGTATGAAAGCTTGATTCAAACATTTTTCTTAATCAAATACCTCATTCAAAGTCCTTTGATATATGTTCCAGCTCTCCATGACTTCAAACGATTAAAGCAGGTGTTGAGCATGAAGGGATGGACAGGACACTTTCATTATCTACTCAAATACATTAAGCTTTTCTCAGATCTTCCAACTTACACTACCAGTTAAAAGCTTGGCCACACTTTCCCATTAGATTTAATGGGAAAGTGTGTCCATCTTTTGATTGGTACTGCACATAACGTAATCTAAAATCCACAATTCAGGTTCAGCTCTGGGTCACCTGAGCCAAACCTAACTATAACCTTTATCAAAGAGGAAAGTTACGAGTCTAATCTGAAATGTAGAAAGGGTGGCTGTTTGCCAAACCCAGAATGTTAGCTGGTTTCACAAGAGAGGATCCTGATAAGTAAAGGCTGTACCTCCCATTCTGCTTTTAAAAATATAGTGAAGTGCTTTGTTGGGATGATAAGTTAGTACGAGGTCTGGCTATGAGGGCTTTCACAATGCTACTTAATCTGCAATGTTCTGTTGGACACTTGAGAAATTTTTTTTTTTACAACTCTGCTTCAGGGGGAGAAAACAACTCAAAAGACTCCAATCTTATGTACAACCTTGTGTACAATTTTGAACCTTGAAAGAGTGCAGAATCTAAAATAACTATTGTTGTTTATCTTGTATAATTTTACCTTTGTTTTCAAAATTTATATCAGTCTTTAGAGCTGATTATTTCTTATTTACTTAATAATGTGAAACATACAAATGTGTTCCCAGACTTTCAGAAATCACTGCAAATGAATAAACAAAGCCAAAAAATTTAAAGTTACACAGATGTACATTAGTTTCAATCCAAATAATAATAAAAAAATCAGGCTCAGAGCAAAATCAGACATATTGTGTGTGTACACATTTATTGTCTTTTTGACTGCAACTTGGAAGAGATGAAATGGAACAAAATGCGATTCGGTTTCATGCTCAAGGACACCTAAACCTGATTGGCATAACTTGGACAAAATCTAATGAAAGTGGCGGCCAGTTGAGCTTAAATGTCAAGCTAAGAATGCTAAGTTAAAGTATGTATATGCAAAAAATTCTGACAAAGCACTAAAGTCTATGAATGGATGTTGTGTGCATATGTTTAGCAACTTTTTTAAAAATTGTTTTTGGCCTGGTTGTGACCCACAGCATCTTCTGTATTCCTGTTAATAAATGGTCAGCAATACTGGATTACACCTTTGTCATTAAGAAAAAGGTATCATTTTTTTCACTTCAAATATGCCTTGATTGTGATTATTATTAATCATGAACCCGAGTTCTTTTGTGCCTCCCTGGAAATTGGTGCCCTTGGTGCAGTGTGTGTTGGAGTGGTGGGCTCTGGTTGCCAGGACCACATTTTGCACATAACTTTGTAACCAGCTTTGACTTGTATTTTGATAATCAGAAAGCTATAAATTTAGACACAAAATATATGTAATTGTCGAATGGTTTCCACTTAGAATCTGTCAGTTTGTTTAGGAAAGTATGTTGCAGAATGATTTACAAAAGCCACTTCAGGACAAAAGTTATTAGGTTTCTATCAAGATGTCTGCCTGAGTTTCTGTAGATTTGTTTAATTGAAATTAATACATTTATATGTTGATGTTGAATATGAGTGATATGTTAACTCAGGGCAGATTCAAACAGTGGGCTCCAATTTTCTTACTCAGCCAGACAAACAAAAATGATAACTGCGGTTTTTTTTATTTTGTTTTTTGTTTTGTTTTAAACAGACAAGACAAGCCAGAGTGAACTGGCCTTTGAATTTTTAAGCTGCCTTCTTGTGTTTTAATGGCAATATGTTTTGAAATAATTGCTAAATTAGTAGCTGCTCTTACGTGGCCTATTTATGAGCCAAAGGAACGTCCAATCAGAACAAAAATGCATCATGTAAACACCTCCGCTGATCCAATCAGCCTTTATCAGAAAAGATTTTCAGTCCAATCAGTGGATGGGGTTAAAACCTTTTTACAATTGGATCACCAGGAAAAAATAACCAGGTTTTCACTCCTGTATATTGTTTATGTGCATGTGTGAACCACGTGGGGACACTGGGGGTTAGGTGACATAATCAGTTTTAGGGAAAACTTGGAAACTGCCAGCAGCAAAACAGAAATGGACTTTGACAGATACTACGTTTTTGTAGGAAATAGAAAGAGTTAAGGATTACAGAGCATATCAATGGTCAAAAGTTCAGCATTAAAAATAAATATTTCCATCTTCTTCCGAATTAGTACACATTGGGCCGGATGTACTATGATCCCAATTTGCGTGTAGTAATTTGCCCCGTGCACCCTAGAATTTTGTGCATGGGGCTGAACCACGGTTTGTGGGTGCAAAGCTGATTTGTTTGCATCTACTCCTCCCAGTATTTTGTGTGTTCCGGCAGAAACGCCCAGAATGCATATTCATTCAAGGCAAACATGCTGAATGGGGTACAGGTGTTATTTTGCGCGTGTAACAGAAGCAATCCTCAGCGCGTTCCTTTAGTAAATCAGCTGCAACATGTTTTTACACACGTTTTAAGCAGTGTTGTTTTTGTCAATGATGACGACAACAAGATGGTGACGAGTTCTACATTTATCTTTGATGATGAAAACATGACAAGACAAGCGTGAGTTTTTGTTGACAAGAGGAGACTGGACGAAAATGTTAGGGGGTGGTCTTTCAGACATTCAGAATCTGAGATTTCTGCCTGTTGTCCTGTAATCTGTCTGTCAGAAGCTGCATGCGCTCCTTGTTCAGCCACGCCCACCACCTGCGTTGTGCTGTGCGGACTGCACAACACATCTGTGGTCAGTCATACACACAAGATGCGTTTCCATTACAGTTTTTTACAAAATAAAAGTGATATTTTTAAAATTTCGAGTAAGTACAATTGCAATATGCCAGTGTTTCCATTGAATGGTGTTTAGCGCATAAGCCGCAATTCACATAAAATCTTGTCCCGCAAGACTCCACTCTGAGGAAGATGGAGATGCAAAACATTTTATGTTTTGGAGCATGTCGCTGTTATTATCAAGGATGACAGTTATATTTTTTTGTTTAGTTATTCATAAAAATGTTAAGGATAAGGGTGGATGGCAGGAACATCACAGAAAATGAGAAATGGCAGTTTGAAAAATTGAATGACAAAAATCCCTCGTAACTGGACGGAAGGACATAAAATAAAAAAAAACAGGATTACTCAGGAGACGAGATAGGAAGAAAGTTTCAAAGATTTGTCTCAGGTAACCATACAATACCGCCGGTAGGCAGATGAACTGGCGCTGAATGAAGTGGAGTCCCGAGCTTTATAGAGAGAGCAATTGGCCACAACTGATCCTGATAATTAGCCACACTGCAGAGCTAGGAAGAGGGAGGAGACAAACAAAAACCAAACTGACAAATCTTAACAAAAAAAGATTCCCGTCTCTAACTCCATTCATACATTCCGAGCCATCTTTAATGTAAACAAACTGGTCACGTGACGCCCCCACGTCACGTCCAAAATGCGGAAAAGGTGTTTCCATTACACTTTTGCAAAATACTTCTATATCGATACGTCTGAAAAACCACCTCCTGGAAGCGTAAAAAGTTTTTGCGATATTTGAGAGTTTTTTTTTCGAAGTGTAGGTGTTTCCATTACCAGATTTTTATTGCGATTTTTAGGTTTTGCGCAATTCTAGGGGTAATGGAAACCCACCTACAGACATGCAGTTGAGTTTATCAATTCACTGATGGACCACAACAGCAGCGTCCACAAAAGGGCTTGTTGGTGAGAAACGGCGAGATGATCTATGGACGAACTTTCAATAAAATCCATCAGAAAGATAAAACAGAATGCGTTATAGAGGGAGACGGCGGTAAATGTTCCAACATTTACCAGCAGCAATGAAGTCCAGAACGGCTTCCCATTTACAGCTAAAATAATCTTAATCATAATCAAATATTGCTTTACAATAGGACACTAAAACAACATCTGTAGCCTTGTTTGCAACCGAAATGAACAAAATCTAAACTTTAATTTGCTCAGCCTGAATATTTGTTTCCAAAAAAACAGACCAATGATAAGTCTGAAGTGATGGAGAACACCCAGACCACATGGCATAAGTTACATTATATGAAGGCCAGAATATTTATACTGCCATGATGATCATCTGCCTTATTACTTTGCAGTTTAAAACTATGTAGAAGTCATAGTGCATAGCCTATTGTCTCCTGCTGCTGCGGCATCAGCGCAACCCGTTTCACCTGATCTGAGAATGTCTGGAAACTAATAATAGAACAGCAGAAGTGGTCAGAGTCCGCGGCTGATAAAATAGACAGCAATTATTGTTTTTTTCTCTGTTCTTTACATATTTTTTAATAAAAATTCACGTAGTTTTTGGAAAAGTCAGGGACCAGAAAAGCTTCATGATTTTATTTCACAGTTATTGAATGTGCAAATTTCAGTTGTTAAAAGACCGTTTTCTTTCACGTTCTTATCCTTCGAAAACTAGACTAAAAACCCTTTTGAGTTTTTGTCAACTAAGACTGGACTAATATAAATCACATATTGAAATGACGAAATGTGACTAAAACTGATATGTATTTTTGTCGAAAAGACTAAGACTAAGACTAAATCTCAAATGGCTGCCAAAGTGTTACGATCATATAGCATCTTTTCATCATGTTAACACACATCTAATCGGATCACTTTATCTAGTGTCCATGTAGCTGTAATCTCTGATCAGATTGATTTCAATTGTATAGATGAAATATTTGTCCATGTAAACATGGTGCCATTTCTGATATAAGTAAATTTTTATTCCAACAAATCCAGTTTGCTCTTGTTTTCTTTTTCATATTTGACACCAGCTGGAGATAAACATATGTTTAAATTGTATTTCTATTAATATACTTAACTTTGTTTTGTTCGATCAGCACAACTGAGTCATGCAAATGTACTGTACCCTAATAAACATCCGTACCATTAAATGTTTGGACACACGTTTCCTAGAGTCAGTTAGCACCCTTTTAAACTGTATTTTAGATATAAAGTCATGGATGGCAGAGAACTTCTTACAGCTCAACCAAGACAAGACTG
>JAOXYM010000004.1:17681213-17691323 GCA_028567055.1 Leptatherina wallacei | reverse complement strand
CATCTGCTGGGGCAGCAGCATCAGAACCAGAGACTGTAAGAGACTCAGCAAACTGATGAAGAAGGCTGGTTCTGTTCTGGGGATAACTCTGGAGGCGCTGGAGCTGATTGTCCAGAGAAGAATGCTGCACAAGCTGCTCAAAATAATGGACAATTCTTCATTTCCTCAACACAGTGAAGGCACAACAGAGTGTGTTCAGCGGGAGGCTTCGTCAAGTCCATTGTAAGACGGAAAGGTACCAGAGATCATTCCTGCCAACAGCCATCACCCGCCGGAACAAGGCCCTATCTTCGTCCTCAATTTAATTGTTTTGTATCATCATTATTATCATTTGAAAAAACTGAACAAAAACAAAAAAAAAAATCTGCTACAACAATAATTTCCCTGTAAGAGGGATAAATAAAGTATTTTTCATTTAATTTATTTTGTAATTTGCATCACCGTATTAACAATTTATATGATGTTGCTATTTTATGGCACCTATATTGACAAAGAGCACATGAAACCACGTATTTACTTTCTGTGGATCAGCAAAATCAAAAACTCACCGCTAATCGCGACATATCCTGGCTCACTGGTCTCCCTCGAAATAAAAGGCAGGTGAAAAAAAAAAAGAAAAAGTCCACACTTCCCATCCTGACAGTGGAGCCTGCACCGGAAGCGACCTCACAGTGGAGGCCTGCAGGCAGGTGCCTCTCAAAACCAGGGCATGTGAAGCAAACAGACGCACCTGAACCTCATAACATCTGTGATTGCAATCACCGGTTGTTCCTCCCACACTTTATATAACAAGATGCCACATACCTGTGATGGGAGGAAAAACAGGTGGATGGGTTGCTGCTCTTTCCGTGGGCCACGACCTGACCGACGTCTCTCCCCGGTGCTGATCTTCCAGGCTTGGTGGTGTTCAACCTGGACGACGGGACAGCTGCAGTGGTTGCATGATAGGATCGATGGGCTGTTTACACAGTCACTTAAAGGGAAGTGACTAAATTCAGAGGCCAGGTTGGCTTGAATTTGCTGGCGGCTGGACGGGCTGGGCACTGATTCTAACTCTTCTCCCCTGACAGCAGCAGACAGCAGCGCGGAGGTCCTGGAACTGGATTACGAATCGGATTGCAGTGTATAGTGCCCGGCTGGAGCGCTTTCTGGCTCACGATTGGGGAAATCAAGCAGAACACGGAGCGGCCTCTTGGATTGGACAGTCTGGGACATCAAACGTGGTTGATAGTGTGACCACATGGACTTGGACAGTATTTTATCCTACTGTGTTGGCAATTTTAAATCGCAATTTTAAAGTTTTACCAAAATAACAATTTTCAGCAACATCTGTGCTTATCATTGTGTTACACTTTGGATGTCATGTACACACCTGGCAAGCTGATGTTCACTGTAGACAAATTATCCAGAGCTGTTGATGTGGGAGAGATGTCTAGTACAAGGAATGAGGAAGTTGTGGATGCATACATAAACATGATCACAAATGCGCTACCAGTTGCAGATGCTAAGATGGATCGCATTAGGTGTGAAACCAACAGAGATGAGACATTTCAACAACTAAGAGAGACCATCATGGCAGGTTGGCCTAACTCAAAACAAGGTTGTTCTTGTAACATTCAGGAGTACTGGAACTGCAGAGCAGGACTGTCTGTAGTTGATGGAATCATCTTTAAAGGAAGCAAGATAGTAATTCCAGCCAGCCTCCGCAGAGACATGCTCCAAAGAATACATAAAGGACATCTTGGGATTTAGAAGTGCAAGAAAAGAGCACGTGAGGTGATGTATTGGCCACAACTCAATCAGGACATAACTAATGAGATTTCAAACTGTGCAACATGCTTGAAATATAGAAGCAACAACCCAGCTGAGCCTCTTCGACCACATCAGGTGCCAGACAGGCCATATAAAAAGGTTGGTGTAGACTTGTGCTGTTCGGCAGGCAAAGACTATATTGTAGTTAAGGACTACTATTCATTGTTGCCAGAAGTGTGCAGACTGCACACTACATCAGCAGGTGCGGTGATAGCTGCTCTGAAATTCCCCTTCTCCAGACACGGGGTGCCAGATTAAGTTTTTTCAGACGATGGGCCACAGTTCTCCTGTGCAAGCTTCCGGCAGTTTGCTGAAGAGTGGAACTTTGTCCACTCAACATCTAGTCCTCATTACCCACAATCCAATGGTTTAGTGGAAAAGTCTGTACAAATAGTGAAAAGGCTGTTGCATAAGGCTAAGGAAAGCGGATCGGACTCATACCAGATTCTGCTGGTGTACCGCTCTACGCCGCCGGAGAATGGTAGATCTCCTGCATAACTTCTTATGGGCCGGAGACTTAGGTCCAATCTCCCCATTCACGAGAGCCTTCTGAAGACAAAGGAGGGTGAGGATGTGAGGAGACTCAAAGAACAACAGAGGGCAAAACAGAAGTTCTACTATGACAGACAAACACAGCAGTTGCCTGAACTCCACGCTGTTGATCAAGTGAGACTCAAAGACAAAACAAATACATGGACACAGTAAGCAACTGTTCTGGATGAGGTTCAACCAAGATCATTCAACATTCAGACAAAAGATGGTACAGTTCTCAGACGGAAAAGGAAACATCTTCTGAAAGAACCAGCAGCTGGATCTCAAGTGACTGAACCTGAAAGACAACTGATGGTTGACGGTCCATCTCCCGAAACATCGGAGCAAGCGTAAAAACCAGTTCTGAGCACATCATCTAGACAAGTGAAAAACACCACAGAGACAGATGTGAAATATGACTAAATGCTCTAGTCATTTTTGTTCTGTTGTGTTGATGTAAATGTAATAGGAAAGGCAATTCTTTTATATACCACACCACAGGCCAGAGATGGTTCACGGTAGAAAAATACACTTTTATTTAACAAAACAAATTAATAAAGAAAACAAAAATCAAAACGCACACCATGTCCAATGATAAAACTAGCTCTGAGGACGGGGGAATCTCATCAGGAAAAACACTTTAAAAACCGCCACAGAGCAAAGCGGACCAAATAAACATGCAAGGTAAAATAAGAAAAGAAAATACAATGAATTAAATCTAAAAAAAGCAAGAATAAATTATATTAACATGATATTGATTTAAAAAAGGAGTCTCTAAGCACTGCAGTGGTCCAGCCCGAAGGCAAACCCAGGTTCGCGCAAAAGCGAGCAGAGTAGACAGGACCGAGCCGGGACTTTATGGAACCAAGACAGCAGGACCGTCCAAGGAGTGGCGACTGAAACGGCCCAAAATCTGGCGTTTCTAAGAAGGCAGAGGGATTTGTTTTAATAAATGAATTATTAAAGATATTACCATTAATAAATCCACTCATACATAACACTTATTGGAGTGGGCACTGCCCCGGGAATCGGGCAAGCGCAACCCTTAGATCGCGCTCCAATAAACCATGATCAATATATGCACAAGAATAAAATCAGCGGGAGGCCGAACAGTAAGCGCACAGAACAAAAGCGACCACGTACCGGAGCAGACATTTAGTAATGCGTGCGGGGCGCAGCAATGGCTGCTCTCAGCCCCAGCAGCCAGCCGTGCAGCACAGAGAAGCTTCCACCTGACCGGTGGCACACGCACCAAAGTATCCGTCCACGCCAAACCACAGCCATCACAGGAGATCGGAAGACGATCTCATCTGACTAAGCACATCCGCTTTTTAAGGGCGCCTGGAGCCGCCCACTAATTAAGGTGGTTAACAGGACTGGCACAGTGCCATGTAGTGGCCAGCGGAGAACTCACCTCTGGCCACATAATGTTTATTTTTCTGAATAGTGATGCAGGAATTTGTTACAAAGTATTGACTTTAAAAAGTTAGTCAGTAGTTAAAGTTGAGTTCATTCTAAAAAAAAAAAAAAAGGGAAGATGTAAGGATAAGAACAAATATAAGTTTTCACATTGTCCGCTAGGCTGCATGTTATACATTTTACGTCAGCCGTAATCCGATGGTGTGGGGTCAGGATGGAGAAGCAGTTCCGGTGTGACGAGTTATATGGCAGACATGTTATGAACTATACGTGACATGTAAAGCTCAGTTTCTTCAAGTAAAACCTGGTGTCATTATTAAAGAACCCACACACAACAATAGTTAATCAGATAATTATACATTAAATGTATAGCCTACAGTGACAGTTTTTTCCTCACTTGATGCTTTATCCTGGGCTAAGCCTGAGAGTGGACTGTCCCTGGACTGATTCACTAACTCCATGAATCTCCATGAAATTACTCCAACAGTTACAGAGCTCCTGAGGAAGTTTCATATAACTTATGAGCATGTTAATGAAAAGGCTTTATATTTACTTATATGAATGAGTATGTTCTGCAGCAAACAGTGTCAACAATATGTCAGTCTATAATTCATTAATGCAAACACATGAAGCCAGCTCGTCTGTTAGCAATCAGTCTTTAATTAGCTATAGGTATGTAAAAGTTGTTCTTGAGGGAAAGCACATTTTTGAAAGAAGTGACCCAAAGTAGCGAAAAATCACCCCATTCAAAGTTTAGGCTCAGTATCCCACAAACACAGAAATCGTAGCTTTAATAGTAAGCTAACTAACCTAGCAGTTAAGAGAGAAAATACTAACTAGCTAATTGGTTTTACAGGCTATATCCATCAGTTGGAACAACATGTCAAAGATAATCAGAGGCTTTTCTAACTCAAGGAAACTTATCTCTATGTTGCTGTTTTCCTCCTCTTTCTCCCTTTCCTTCTTCTCTGACCCCGAAGGATAATTCCTTTTTGTGACATTGTGTTGTTTTCTCCACCTCTTCTTTAAATGTGCACTGCGCACTGGCTACATGCCTGGTTGCACACATTAGCCTTATTGAAAACAATAAATAACTAAATAATTAAGTTTAGAATTAACTGCTCTTGGGGGCCCCCTAGTGGTGATGGGGGCCCTAAGCAGGCGCTTAGTTTGCTTATGGCTCGGGCTGGCTCTGAGTGGACCATTACCACTGATAACTAACCAGTAGTTCCCTAATAAGCATGGTCTTTGTGGTCACCAGTAAGTACTGGCTAACTATCCATTAGTTCCTTATTCGTTCCTCTTTGTTCACCTGGTAACTAACCAGTAGTTCCTTAATAAGCCTGGTCTTTGTGGTCATCAGTAAGTACTGGTTAATTACCTATTAGTTCCTGTTTTGTCCCTAAGGCATTCCCTAGTAACAAAGCAGATTTTGTTTCCAGTACTTTGAAGTGTTACCCACATAATATACATACCCATTATCAATGATACTATGAGGTATTAAAACATTGATTGTAGATGGATAAATCGATCAATAAATACTTAATTCAACCCCCGAAATTCAAAATTGTGAATTGATTGAAAAGTAAAACAATTACAAATTATTATTATTATTACTATTATTATTAGTAGTAGTAGTAATAACATTACTACTACAACAATCACCCATAAACAGAGAGTTATGCATTTTCTCTGTGACATCAACATTCACAGACTGTTTTGAACTTTTTTTCTTTTCTTTACATGGCTTTTCCACCTATGGAACTGCACTGCAAATAGTGTCACTTTTTTGCAATAAAAATAACAATGCAGAATTCTTTGAGCACAGAAGTGGTTCAACTGTATGATCATATGTAGAGCACTGTAGAATAGGACTATTTCTGAGAAATATTTATCAGTTTTGACCAACTGTTTCAGCTTTTAGATATTATGCCAAATCAAAGAGCTAATCATTTACAAACTGGCTTTAAATCCTCTGGCCCAAGACTTCCACCATATATGAAATTTCAGGCACTGATGCAGCAGTCATGCAGAACGTTTAGAATGGCTACCATAATCACAAGATCTTAACATAAATATGTCTGTTGTGCTTTAGAGCAGCAGTTAACTGCTTCACCCTGCCAACATTTTTAAATGAACTGGAACAGCATCTGCTTGAGGAATGGATTAAAAATGACATTTTTTAAGCCAGTATTTAAAGCATACTGGCAGCAGGAGATAAAAAAAAATCTTTGATGGAAAACAAATAACCAACTCTTTGGTGTAAAACTGTTCTTAGTAAGACAATTATATGCTTTCCATTTAATTAAGTTTTTCTTGATTTATCCATTTATTCATCTAATTTTTCACCCACTTTATTTTTATTCCCACATTTATACTTATTTACACAGTGATTTATTATTTTTACATTTGTTTTTTTATTTTTATTTTCACATTTATATTTTATTTCCAATTTTTTTTATTTCCATGTACAAAAAAAATATTTCTACATCTATTAATTTCATTTCCACATTTATTTATTTATTTATGCATTAATTTTTACTTTTCTGAATATACACATTTCCTTCTCCACACTCTCAAACAGAAGTCGAACCTCTGGTGTTCCAAAGTTTGGAGGGAGTTGCTCCGTATATCATTGTGGGACAGCCGGATGACCACTTCATTTGCTGCCAGCAGAAGTCCTGGAATGCCTTTTGCTTCAAGGCATATCAGTTCGTAACATTATTAATCTGACTGTAGTCAAAGGAGCCATCACTAGAAAACCATGACGTAAATTGAAGTCCACATATTTAATGTTTGTTGTGATGTGCTACCATTTGAAGTAGTTCAGCGGTTACAGAATTGGCCGTTCATATTGGAATCTAAAGTTCGAGTCCCTGACCTGCCAAAAAGCAGAAAGAATGTGATATTAAATTCTTGCCGCCATCTCTCTCTCTTTTCATGCATTTAAAAATAGCAGTCAAAACGCAAACAAATAAAAACATTTTACTGTGGCTATGTGCAGGCCTATGGAAGATGCAGGAATTAAAAACACTTAAAAGATATGTTAAACTATTTATTTTCATTGAAACATTGATAAACATCCGGAATACAAGTCTCTAAGAACATAGTATGAGGTCACGAGCAAAAACTTAAAGTGGAACTACCCCATATCACCTAAAATATTTTCCACCAGTTGTGGAAAACGTCCCAGTGCACTTTGAACCCTAAGCCTTTTTTTCTTGACAATGCATTCTTTTAGGAAAATGACTACCTCTGCAACCACAAGGTGTATTTGAATACTTTTGATGTGATATTGAAAGGGAACACTTAAGAGATTTAACAAAATGTTTAGATTACAGTATATTTTACACATAAGAACACATATATCCCCATAGCAACCGCTCTGTTTCGGAAGTAAACACATGCACAGTGAAATCTTACTAACTCATGAGCAGTGTCTTTTCTGAGCTGTTCTGTGTCGTTAAAAGTGAAATAAATAACACGAAACACAACTGCTGACTCTTTTACTGATGGGGCCAGAGTGTGTTCTTGGCTGGTTCTGAATGAGGGCTTCATAGCAGCCAGTCGTTCTCCCATCTTCCCGGGACTGCGTACGGCCACTTAATCTCTAGAGCTACGCAGTACTGAACCGTACCGGCTTACTTTCAACCCTGCTAAGGAGGTGAACAACCTTGAGCCTTAGGACACAGTAGTTCATTCCCCTCGTGACAGGGCAGAGCCTGAGAGTTGATTGGTTGAAATTGCTTTTTGGAGCTGACCAATCATGCTTTGAGTGGGGAAAAGGAAATGTGTATATTAGGAAGTAAAAATAAATGCATAAATAAATAAATGTGGAAATAAAATTAATAAATGTGGAAATAAAGAAAAATGAACATGGAAATTTAAAAAAGTGGAAATAAAATATAAATGTGAAAAAAAATGTAAAAAAAATAAATTATTGTGGGAATAACTATAAATTTGGGAATGAAAAAGAGGTGGGTAAAAAAAATTGATAAGTAAATGGATAGATTAATGGAAAATGTGAAAAATGCAACATATTTAATTATTTATTTCCTCATTTATTTATTCATTCATTTATTTCTGATTATGGCAGGTGTGGCTCTCCATAAAAAGTCATTGTTATGAAGCAATCCAGATAAAAAGAAATCAGTTTGACATTAAAAAAACGAAACTTTTCAATTTATGCCTCGTTGATCTTTTTATCAACTCCAAAAAAACCTTTGCTTTATGACATAAAAACATCGGCCAATTTACTCTCATCATAATTACTGTGGCAGCTAGAGCTCTGAAAATCTCAACATATGTTGTGTTGTAGAGCTTTGGGAAAAGGTTAATGACATGACTTATGTTTTTAACTTTCAAATAACTTTTGGTAAGTTAAAAAAAATAATTTAAAAAAGCTGTTGGCTGAAAAAAGCTGCATTTGTTAGATATCTTTATTTTAAGTCTGATATGTTCAGCTACATTGATAGAAAATGTGTAAGATGTGATCTCACAGGAATGCTTGAGATTATCAGGCCTGCATTGGTTCATGCTTAGCAAATTACATGCAGAATTGTAGACTTAGAGTCATATTTAACAATAACAGATGACATCTGTAACTTTTTAAGTGAAAAATATTCCCTGTATCATAAAAAAGGTTATCAAATTCTTCACCATAAATGGAAATCTCAGAGCAATACAGTGACACTTCAGCCAAATAATTTCCATAATTTTAAATTACACCTTTTCTGGATGCAGCTCATTTATACATTTGTGTATCATTACAATTAACCTTAATCTTGACTTTTTTGGGCAACACAGAACACTTGAATTGTCCTGTACATGAAATGTGCTATACAAATAAACTTACCTTGCCTTGGCACAACAGGACACAACAGTGATTTAACTTGCCGAACTACGTGTGCATATATATGAAAATAATGCACACCAGTTGGCATTAGAATTCCCACTGACCATGGTATTAAGATGTGTAATAAATAGTATCTTAATAGTATCAAGTCAAATTAAACTAGTTTTAGCATTAGTGGATCAAGTCAAATATACTTATTAGAGGTCTAATGTTAATATCATTATTACAGTACAATGGGCTGTTAAAAGCCCATGTGCAGAAATTCTTTTTTGGAAGATGATGTGGGTAAGAACACTCTTGTATCTAAAAAAAAAAAACAAACCTGTCATATACCGTAAAACCGATATGATTTAAAAAAAAACGTGATATGAAAATTTTGCCAGCCCTATCTCATTCATAAATTATTTTGGCCTTATAGTGTCATGGTTTGCTCTGGCAGTGTTTTTTGTTTTATTTTAGGTGGGGTTGAGCAGGTTGCTTTGGAGGCTCAGGGCAGAGTCTGGAGTAATCATCGCTCACAGCTGCAGCTCATTCCCTCTGCTACTTAAGGATCTGCAGGAGCTCCAGACTTTACCAGATTATCTCTCTGAATAGCGTGGTAACTCAGGCCTTTACCAGTGGTTTACGCTATGGTTTTTCACAGTAGTTTTCTAACTATCTGTTCTACATCCTAGTATCTTCATGTTTGACTCTGGATCTTTTTTGGACGCTGTTAATCATCTCCAGTTCAGGACTTCCTCCATCTTACCACCAGCTCTTACTGCCTGCCTGTAGTGATGGTCAAACGAAGCTTCCTGAAGCAATGAGGTTTTACAGCCCATTACTTCACTAAAAGGCTCATTACCCGAAGCTTCATTTAGCTCTCTATAGTGACACCTACTGATTGAATTGAATAGCAGCAGTTAAATTTGTCAAATAAATTTCAGTGTTACAATCAAAATACTGAAGCTACAATAACATCCCATATGATTTTGTTGAACACCTGTATCAAAGTTTGCTCTACTTTACTTCACCCTTTTTTGTGGCCATTTATTGCTATTGATTATTTATTTATTTATATATATATATATGTGTGTGTGTGTGTGTGTAAATATATATGTGTGTATATACAAAAAATATGGGGTTTTAAATAGGGCTCTCTGTGCGATTTACATATGAATATTTTTAACAAATTCTAAACGGTTGAGTGAACCCTGGCGCATCTTGCTGCTGCTGCTCTCCGGTAATTTCTATTTTCTGACTATTTTATGCTTTTGGGCCACTACTCGCCTGAGCAGTCTTACTCTTTTGGGACTACAGCCATTATTTCATCGTTCGGCGACCTTCGGCTTGACTGACATCTCTTGTGTCTGTGAGATCAAGCTTGGCGTCTCCTAGCTAACGTCTCCTAGCTTACACCTAACGTCTCCTGTCATCGCGTCTCATGATGTGGGTCTGCAGGAGTTCTGTGAGGTTCATGCTGGCTTGGATCGTCCTGTCGCTCCTCCTCCTGT
>JAOXYM010000004.1:17618925-17630377 GCA_028567055.1 Leptatherina wallacei | reverse complement strand
ATTTGTAGTTTAACAGTTGAGTCTGTGACTCAGAAAACTTGCAGCTGAGGAGGATGTCGGTCTGTTGCAAAAATGCAGTGTTACCATGGGAACCAAAGCCATGTTGTTAAACTCAGCAAAGCCTTCACGAACAGGGAGGGGAGGAGTGGGCGGAGTTATCGTCTGCTTGGCTCCCCTTCCCCCCTCTATCCTACTCCCCCCCCTCTATCCTACTCCGCCCCCTACAAACGAAACTTAGCCTGAAGAGATGTTCTCGGTAGGTGAGAGAGAAGCGGATGCAGTAAAACTAAGAGCCGATTCGACCAAAGCAGGGCGCCAAAATTTAAATGAGATATTAGAGAATTGTTTAAGATTGGGAATAAAGTGCATAATATGGGACCTTTAAGCAGAGAATGTCCCTGGCCAGAATGCCTGAATGCATACCTGCTTGTAGAAAAACTGTTAAACAGCCAGCGATTCCAAATATATTTTGATGAGTGTGTTTACACCCTTGGTCGTACAAATAACTGTTTACATATACAAGCACACAACCAAAGTTTAAATGTGTTTGTCAATACTTGCTTCATCCCTTTCATTTAAGCTGGCAAACTTTGTTTCAATGTAGTTTAAAAACATTTTTTTTTTTATTTGAAATCTGTACTGTATCTTTAAACTAGTCTAGATTGCTGTTCACTTTTAATCATTTTGATGTAGTTACTTTATAAGATTTTATGTATTTGATGTATTTACCTTTATATATACTCTTTCTATTATATAAAGCACTTTGACTTGTTTTCATGTATGAAATGCACAATAAACTTGCCTTGTCATGCCGAAAGAGATTAGTATCAGGAACAATACATCAGTGTCATATAATCAGCAACTGCTCACTGGTGATATTTGGACTTAACAATATTTTAAAGGAGAGGTCTTTAGAAAGTAGATATGGAGTTCATTTTCACTTGTAAAAAAAAGAAAGAAAGAAGGGAAAAATCTATCATAGTCCTACAGAAGTACATTTTGGTGATAAAGACGTAACACTAATGATGAATAGCCAGTCCATCAATCATATTCCCATGCACAGATAGAAGGGGGAAACAAGCACAAACAAAAACACAACGCACTGACCTTCGGAGTGTCACCATTCACAGTAGGGTAGAAAAGCCTGGCATCATTGCAAATTCATTCACTTGAAAAAAGGAGGACCCATTCTCTGCTAAGCAAAACAAGACATATGTTCTGTACTACACAGTTCATTAACCCCATATGTTACCCTTGGCAAAACAGGCCACATGCTAGCAGTGTACAGTGCAGTAGATGAGTGAAGTGATGTCAGTGCCAAATAAACAAGCCTGTTAATGAGACAATTTTTGATCCCATTTGCATTGGTTAAAAACTACCTGAAATTATGAGAAAATCTGTGAAAAATCTGTGACAATACAAATAAGTTACTTTCAACTACTTACTCTTTACCTCACTAAATTTCAGAGAAAAAATGCTTTTCATTTCAATACTTTTATTTCAAGACTATAGTCATTGGTTGCTTTTCATTCTAAGATATGTAATGATATTGTAATGGTTCCAATGTTCTGATATTTGTTTGGTTTGTCTGTTCTGTGGATGTGGGGGGGAAAGAACGTGTAGTGCACACAGTGGCATGTGGAAGACGGATGCTGAAACTGTTAACAGTGTGAGTTGCAGTTGCGACAGTGACTGTTATTGTGTTCAAATAAATAATAATTTATAATAATAATAAATAATTTACCTGAAAGACAGTCATACTGTCTCTGTGGCAGGATGAAAGAGGGCCCAGGTGGGGTTTGAACCCCAGCCTCCCAGGTGAGAGTCATAGTGACAGGACCTCAACTGTCACATCTCCAAGAGTCTTGAATTGCTACCTTATCATAGCAGTGGGATTTGAGTACCCAATGGGTCACAATAGCTTTGACTACCCTGTTGGAGTTTCCAAGGTCAAATGTGTCTTTTCAGTGAACATTAAGGCCCTGATTTATGAAGATTCCAAATAGCGACAGCTAAATAAATTGCCCCGCAATCATTTACCGCCTGTTGTGTTTCCATGATTTGCGGGTGATCTACTTACATTGCTCACGCAATTAATAACAGGTGCAAACAGCAGTATTTAAATGAGGATTTCACGTGCGCTATTGCTTTGTCATGGAAGGATCTGGAGAGCAAGGAAGCCGCAAAAGCAGAATGAAATTTGATCCAATTGAGGTTGAAATATTAGTAGAGGCAAATAGAAATATTGCTGAGCTCGAGAAAAAAATCTGAATGTCACCAGAATGACTGCAATATGGGAGAATATCTGCGAAAAAGTAAATGCAGTTGGAAAAACCAGAACAACAATGGATGAAGTTAAGAGGAGGTGGCAAGATATAAGCGGAGAACCAAAGAAAAAATTGCTCATAATAAAACATTGGCAAATAAGACAGGTGGGGGGCCATCAGAGGAGATTCTTCTGACCAATACTGAGGAACAGGTGCAGCTCACTTTCTGCGAGGAGCAGATAATGTTGACAATGCTGTCCTACAACATTGGGCTGTTGATGCCCGTGGTTGTAATCAGTCGCCTCCTCTCTCTCCTCCTCCATGGCATCATGCTCCATCCCATGATGTTTTGCTATGTTGTGGAGCATGCAACAAACAATGACAATCTAGGCGACCTTCTCTGGGCTATACAAAAGTGCTCCCCCCGTGCGGTCCAGATACCGAAATCGGCTTTTTAGGACACCGAAGGTGCCTCCACAATGTTTCTCGTGCGCACGTGAGCCACTTTATAATGGTCTTCCCCTGCAGTGGTGGGATTGCGCAGGTGTCATGAGGAAGGGCTGCAGGGGGTATGCGCCATCACCTTAAAAACAGAGGATGAGCCGTTATGAGATACGTCAATCGAAAAACTGCTCTGGGATATACCAGCACTAATTGCAACTGTGCGTTGAAATGATTTAGATGATAAATAGTGCAATACTGCAATGAATTTGGTCATACAAGGGATAGCATGACTTCTCCTTGTGACAGATTCTAAATCAGCCCTCATCCAACAATTCAAATATTGCAACACTGGATAGGCGATACGTCTCAACAATCCTCTCCTCTGGCATTCCAAATATATTAATATGAACAGAAAAGATGCGTCTATGCTTCCTCCTTTTAATTATTACTGCAGCCATTGTGCGTACTGTTGTGCCAGTTAATACCAGCTTTTCAGACGTGCTAT
Source organism: Leptatherina wallacei (assembly GCA_028567055.1). Lineage (NCBI taxonomy): Eukaryota > Metazoa > Chordata > Actinopteri > Atheriniformes > Atherinidae > Leptatherina > Leptatherina wallacei. The sequence continues at coordinate 17,627,161 of JAOXYM010000004.1, read as the reverse complement.
TTATAGGCGCAAAGAAAGTCCCTGCAAACAAGTTCCACCTTTCATAATCAGATTGCGTGTGCAAAGCTGATTTATTTGCATAGTCTCCTCCCAACATTTTGCATGTTCTGGCAGAAACGCCCATATTGCACAGTCATCAGCGGCAGACACGCAAAATGGATGTACTGTATGGATGTAATGAGTGTACTATTTTGCCAGTATAACAAGCGCAATCCTCATTGCGCCCTGTTAATAAATCAGCTGTGGCCAATTTTTGCGTGTGCAATCAAGTTCGCACTTGTTTTAGTACACGCAAACCTTTTGTAAATCAGGGCCTAACTGCCTTTGTCACGTGACCCGTAGGTTTCTGAAGAGCTGAACCGAAGCCCGTTGGGCGGTTCCAATCGTCTTGTCCAGGATTGTAGCAGGCAGAATGATTGTCTGGCTGCTGTTTTGTGTTGAGCAAATTTACTGTCAAGTAGAGCTTTATATTTATAAAGTCGCTCTTGAAAAAAATATTTATTTTAGTTTTTTATTTTGAATCTGCACCTTATTGCTGGACCCGACCGGAGAGGACAGAAAGAGAAATAAAAAAGAACAGAGAAAAAGAGAAGTGGGGGTGGGGGGGAGAGAAAAAAAAAGAAAAACAAACAAAAAAACACCATACAGAAAACAATCCAATCCATCCAGTAATCCAACTGGACTACAAACAGCACACTACGCAAATACACACGCACGACCGAGAATATCCCATGCTTTTGGAATTGGGGCAGAAGATTAATAAATAAATAATTTATAATAACAATAATAATTATTATTATTATTATTATTACCATCACCACCACCATCGTCATTGTTATTATTAATACTAATGATAATAATAATAATAAAAACAACAACAGCAAGAAAAAGAAAAAAAAGACTAGCTGAAAAGAATCAATACATATGGACCGATACCAAAACAGTAAGAACAATAAGAACACACACAAAGAAAACTAGCTGAGAGTATCCATTGATGGATACAGTTAAATGACAACAGTGACTGTGGCAGCACGCTGAATATACAAAGTGAAGACATTCAAGGACAAGGAGTGGACGTGCAGTGGTCATGCAGATGCCACCGCACCTGCATAAAGGTCAGAGGCAAGCCAGCAGAACCCCCAAACCCGGACAATCGGCAGCTAGCCAGGACCCCAACTCCCCCACCATGGAGAGACCACATGCCTGGGAAGGCAGCAGAGGGAAGCCCCAGCCAGATCCCCCCGCAGACACTGGACACCGCCCCAGCAGGCCGAAATCAGGAGCCGCCAGCCCCGCTGAGCACCGGGGGCATCCCCAAGAGCCCGGGGACGCCCCCTCATCCGGAGAGGCAGCGGGCCCGCACCAACACCATCATCCATTCACCAAGACGACATCCTTCCCCCACCCCTACAAACCCTCAACACGTACACCTCCCCCACCGCACGCACTCATGTCCTCCCACCATCCATCCATCGACACACCCTTCTCCTCCACTCACCCTCTCAACACATACAACCCCCAACCCTTCCTCTCCCACACCCTCTCAACACATAAACCCCTTCACACACAAAATCTTGCCCTCCCACCACTCATCCACACACATTCAAACACACTTTCCTCCCCCTGCCCCCACACACCTCCTCACCCCATTTACCCACACACAAGAACTCATATCCTCCCACCACCCATCTACACACACCAACACCCCCTCAACACATACCCCCTACATACATGTACACACACGCACTCTACTTTCACACCACCCATGCACACACATCCTAACAACATCCCCCTTGCCACTACACACCCTCAACACCTATACTCCCCACACAACACGCACTCATGTCCTCCCAACACCCATCCACATACACCCTCCCTTCCTGCATTCACCCTATCAACACATAACCCCCCCCACACACACTCCTACCCTCCCACTGCTCATCCACATACACCCACACAACTTACTCCCTCGCCCCACACACAACACTCACTTGTGTCCTTCCACCACCCATCCACACACACTCATGCACCCCCCGCACTCACACACCCTCTCAACACATACATACACGCACTCCTACCCTCCCACCACCCATTCACACACAACCACACAATCTCCTCCCTCGCCCCCTCACACTATTCACATGTACACCTCCCACACCACACACACTCATGTCCTCCCACTATTTATATTTATCCATCCACACACCCTACTCCCCCCATCGTTGCCATCTTCATGCATCTGCAAAATATAAAAATGGGCGACCAGATCGCGTTGAGAGGGGTCTGTGAGCGTTGGGGTAAATGATTGACCTATTTAACCTAAAGAAAATGTTTGTACCAGCTGTAAACATGTTTATTTCTGCTGTGAAGTTGGCCTTTTTAACATGGGAGTCTATGGGGCTTTGCTCTGTTTTGGAACCAGACCTTATAGGGGCTATAGTGATTGAGGAGTGAATTGCAATTTTTGGCACTTCTGCATAGGCTTCACATTTAACTGCCTGCGGTTGCCGCATGGCAGGGGACCATTATCAACATAATGCAAGGTAGAGCGTATTAAAAAATTCTAGATACCTCACCCTGGTTAGAGATGCTGAGACGTCACCCCGGAGCAAGGTCTGGGGAATAGGCTCGACTTTGTTTGCCTGGTTGTCTGACTTTACCCTATGGGGTCATAGTCCTAATGATCTAAATAGACATGGACTAGTCATCTCAAGGAGGAACCAAAATGTGAATTGGGTAGCAATATAAGGCAGAAGCCCTGGTTAATCCCCAGCTGCTGAAACTTTCGACATGGAATGTCACTTCACTGGAGAGAAAAGGCACATGGTCAGAGTAACCTTGACATAGAGCTGGGGTAAATCTTTTGGATAGGGAATGGACACTGTCACCCATGGAAGAGAAGCAGCAAGTGGGTATTGGGCATTGGGTATTACTCTTGATTTTTTTTATTAGAATTTTTTTTACCTATGGGTATAACTTTAACTAACTTTCAACTGATTGACTAATCAAAAATGTTTTATGTTCACCTCAATTTTATTTCCTAACCTTTTAACCAATAAGAACAATGTAAAATGCTGCATGAGTCATTCTGTATTATTCCATGCCGCCTTTATTCTCCTCTACTTTTTATTCATTGTGATCCAATTAAAACAAATCCACATTAATCTGATTTATAATAATGTTCATACAAGAATGCTACAAGCTGACTTATAAAGAAAAAAAAGCCCATATAAGGGAAACCAAATCTAGTCTTTTCTTGTCTAATCTCACATTGTGAGGATGCACATGCCAGAGGGTGACATTGGCAAGGAAAAAACTCCCTTTTAACAGGAAGAAAAAACCTCCTAGCTAAGGGAAAGGACCATCTTCCTCGACCCGTCTGGGATGGAGAGGACAGGAAAGAGGGATGCCACCTAGAGTCTTTCAAGAGAGAGTAGCTTTATTGGGCCAACTCTGTTCTGTGTGATCAACATGTTTCTCTCCACTTGTTATATTCCAGAATTTTTCAGTGGCCTTTATGCACCCTTTGTGAAGAAATCTCATCTAGATCCCAGCTTGATAGTGCATTACCACCCGAATGGTTTTTGTCCCCGTTTTATTCTATTTATATATGCGTCCTTTAAGACACCTGATCCAAAATATTCAATTGTGTGTCTTATCATTGTTGTGCTGATGGTAGTCAGTTTTACCTCTCCATGAAACTTTAAGACTTCTCAAATATTCCAACTCTACACAGCTGGTTGGCTGAAATCAGGAATTGTTTGCAACTAAATTTGTCTAAAACAAAATTGAAATTAAGTTCTGTTTTTTCCCAATAAGATCTGTCATTCACTTGGCCCTTCACCTGATAATATAAGGTCACTTGCTCAAAATGTTGGTGTTGTCTACAAATGTCAGATGAAGCTTGACAAACATGTTAACTCAATTGTCCACCCCAGCTTTTTTTTTCACCTGAGGAACATTGCAAAAATATGCCTTGTGTTATTGTACAAGCAATTACAAACAGTTATTCATACATTCATATTATTACACTCAGACTACTTCAACTCTTTGTTCTTGCCAAATTAAAGACTCTAATCACATGTTTACAGTTGGTCCAAAACTGCAGCAAGTCTACTCACTTAGACCATATATCACTCTCACATCACTCCAGTTATAATGTCACGTTACTGACTTCCAATGATATATAGGATCCAATTCAAAATACTCCTTGTCTATAAAGTCTCAACCAATCTGGTGCCAAAATACATTACTGAAATTACAACTGTATGTTCTTACGAGACACTCTCTAGCTCCATTGATATATTGACTTGGTGTTACAGTTGGGTGTATTACTGCCCAGGTTGCTGCTCTTGGGCGGGGATGGGGCCAGGAGGAAGTGGTTGGGGCTGGAACTAGGGCTTGCTGCCCTCTTGCTGGGGTAGATGGATGGAGGAATGAGGGAGCAGGGTGTGTGCGAGCGTGTGTGATTATATGGGGATTTGCCTGTGTGTACAGGCCACTGGGTGCCTGACTTGGAATAGGGGTTGGTGCTGGCCTCTAGTGGGTGGCCGTCCATGGGTGGGCATTGGTGGGAGCGGGCTGCTCTCTGGCTCCCTGGGCCCTGTGTCCAGCACTCTACCCGCCTCTGGGGGTTGAAGCCCAGCGAGGCTGGCAGCTGCCGTCCCTTGCCTCCTGAGGCCTGTGCCTCATGGCCACTGGGCACTCTGGCTGGGACCTTCCTCTGCCACCCTCTGGGGAAATGCATGGTCAACTCTGTGGCAGGTTGGGGGGATTTATGCTCTGGCGGCGGGTCTCCCGGGTCCTGGGGGTCAACTGGTCTGCCTCTGATCTTTGCAGTGGCCTGGACACATTTCCACCATCACTGATCACTGTTTATGCGTGTTATTTCGCCCCCACATTTATTAACCTGCATGCTGATACAGTCACTGTGTTGTCTTGTGGATTTAATCACCAACTACAGTTATGTTCATGTTTGTTTTTTCTTTGTGTTACTGATGTTTTTGTTGCAATTTATAATTTATTTTTCTTCTCCAGCTTGTTTGTCTTTTTATAGGGGCTCCCAAAAAATTGTTAGCTTTGGTTTTCTTGAAGATGTTTCAGGTGGTTTTTCTGTTTCCTTACAGGTTTAACAGCTGGTTGTTTGGTGTTTCCTGTTTAGATTGAACAGCTCATGCTGTTACCTTCTGTCTGGTGTATCCTTGTCTCTTTTTTTCTTTTCATCATTCTTTTTTTCTCATTTACACTCTCCTTTCTTTTCCCCCACCCTCCCTTGTCAAGTCTGGCATTAATATGTCAATTCAGTAATAGACAAATCTAATAATACAGAATAATACTTAAATTTGCTTTGTCAAAGAAAGCTTTATGGATGTAAGATCCCTCTTCATAATTTGTTCAGCACAAAACAGCAGCCAGACCAACTCTCTGCTTGCTATGATGCTGGACAGTACAAGATTTTTTTTTTAAAAAAGAGAGAGAGAAATACATTTTAAAAGGAACAAAAACTTAAGGGATTTAGGGAGGTTTGTTTTTTCGTGTGTTGTTATGTTTTTGTTGTTTCCTTTTTACTTGCATTACATCTTACGTTGCTTTATGTTTCTTGACATTTTTGCTTTTAATTCTGTCATTGCCCTGCAACAACATACTCAGTATGTTGAAGCAAAAATAAATGATTACCAGAGTCTGGATGAGTTGGATAAAGATTAACAAAGGTTTATTAAAATAAAACAATTTAGTACAAACAGAGTAAAATAGTCTATGGTTGCAATCGGAGAAGCCGTTCCCATTACATCATGTTGATAATAAAAGAATTTATATTACCAGCTATGGTCATTATCATATCCATGAATTCTCTAGCTGACCATTTATCAAAATGGGACTTGGTAAATTCATATTCACACATTCATTCAATTTACATTCATTTACATGATTTAGAATAGAAAACAAAGCATCTGACAAAGTAAAATGTCACCATGACTTTGTGAGAAACAAATGGCAAAAGCTTCAAGAAAATTTCAAACTGACAGATGTACCAGCTTAAAGATAGGTTCATATTAACATTAGAATCATTTTAAACACAAAATTGCTTGCGCATTACATCTCCTTGAGAATGACAAATAATTGGGTAGCAGTTTGAAAACTGAAGATGACAGTAACAACATGGTGCTCAAGGTGTTCAAAAAAAGTACTAACACAAAACAGTGTATCATATCACTTTCAGCTAAGTTGAGACAAGGTGATTTTGGATTTGGCCACTCTACAACCATGGCAAATTACTCTTGTATGAGAATGTGTAGTATGTTTGCCTGGCAGGGGTTCAACAGTCCTTATCATTTCTTTCACTTTTTTTTGGGAACAGACATAGGGTCATTTTTCTTTGTCTACCTTCACTGTGTGAGTTTCTGTAATTGTCCTGTAACTGACAGTAGAAGATGTTCATGTACCATGTTGGTCTCAGAGTCTGGCATAAGGTTATCCAACACTAGAAGTAGAAATTTGTTAAGTGCAGGGACATAAGAAACAAACTGGCATAGAAGAACAAAATCAACTTCTCTTCAGTTTATTTCCAAAGAAACTATCATGATAAGACACCTATTGATAATTTTTTTTCAAAATGCCGTGTTGTTAGAAAACCTTTTGAAAAAACCTTTTTTAAGGAAAAAACAAACAAACAAAAAAAAAACTGTTAAAGATTCAATGCATCGCTTAAGCATTTCCATTGGCAATTCTGAAAGAGATCTGAGTGTTCTTGCCGTTGCTCACAACCTCAGTTTTAATTGGTCAGTTGTGTTGAAAGACCAGACCTTCACACATACAACTAGGAGTTGTCCTGTCACTGTAATTTTGCTGTGCTTTGTATCACCAAGACTACCAAATAGAGTAACAAGGATAGCCTCAGTCATTCATTATACAAAGCAACTGCAAACCAGAACATCATTCTGCAAAAAGGAATGCTGGGATACTGAAGTAAAGTAATGTGTAACACCCGGTTCAAATAATGACTTATATAGTAAGGCTATGGGTGATGATGGGCCAGATCTAGGACTCGTCTGATGGAACGGAATGACTAATGACATGAACACAGTAAATGTAGTTGAGCATTGTATGTTTTAGAAACTGGACTTGTAACAATTATACAGTCACAGAAAACAATAATACAAAGAAAACAGGAAAGAAATGGGCACAAAAACAAAACTCTATAAAATAAAAAACCAAAAGGCTCCCAGGGGAACTTTTAAGGTCTGTGTGGTGTCAAGATTTACCAAAGAGACAAAGTCTCCGTATCTAGCTCTTCTCCCTGCAGGACGTGCAGGAAGGCACTTAGTAAAAATTTGTCCTACCAATTCAGATCCACAGTTCATCAACCATCCAGGGCAGATCAAACTCTCTTATCTTCATGACTTGGAAAGATGAATCCTAGCTGGGGGCTCGCCATACATTGATGGGGTCCTCTACGGATGAAGCTCATCAAAGAAGAAACTTAAGAACAAAAAACTAACCTGCGCCAAGCAGCAGGAGAATTCTCTGAATCATATTATCCCAACATATTTAACAACTGCTACACTACTTTGTCAATGTGACTATTTGTCTTAGTCCACATTCCATAATGTTCCAGAAATCATTCATTACTGGTATAAACATTGTTACCAAGAGCCTCCAAATACAGGGCTCCTTAGGTTTCTCAATGGCTACAGCATGGTGCCACAAGGAACTGAAGTCAAGAAAAATCCATGAGAACTGAAATTTAACAATAGATGTACCAGTGTGTTCAGTGCATAACAAAAACAATTCAAACTTACAGGATATATTTCACATACCGACTTTACTTTTAACAGCTTTATATGAAGAAAGAAAAAAGTTACTCTCAAGTGTTAAGACACGTGGTGCTAGCTTAATTTCAATGTTAGCCGTTAGCATCTCAATCATGACTAACACCCTGCATTCACACCAGGCGCAAGTGAAATTATTCATATTTATGTAGCAGATTTCCACACCACCACTATTTATTTTTCTTCCATTTTGATTGACTGGTTGGTATTGTTTGCGCGTTTAATACGTTCGATTTTAAATTTTTTCATCTTGAGCAAACAGGCGTAAAATGCTTGATTCTGGCTAATAAAATGCTTGATTCGCACGAATAGGATGCTCCATTTGTGTGAATAATGCCCCTTTCACACTAGCACCTACTCAGCCCAGCCCGGCTCAGCCTTCATTCAGCCGACACCACACCACCCCG
>JAOXYM010000004.1:17555774-17575372 GCA_028567055.1 Leptatherina wallacei | reverse complement strand
TTATATTTCCTCCGTTATGTTTGTATTTTTCATTGACAGAAAGGTATTTCTGTCCTGTCAAAAAAATGCGTCTATACGTCATGACGCTGAGTCGCTCTGATTGTTTGATGCCCCGCGTCGAGCGGCAAAAGTTCAGATTTTCCAACTCCGCCGTCCGACGCGCGCCTGATGCTCAAAACGCGACGCTAGAAGGCTCGACGCGCGCCATAGACTTTGCATGTAAACCTGACGCTCCCGACGCTGACAACGCGTTTGGTCTGAACGCACCATTAGACTGTCTTCACATGTGCAATGAATCCATAAAATTTTATAGACATGGTCCAGAGGAGCCGCATATGAAAATAAAATTGTCTCCAAGCTCGTGGACATTATTATTATTATTTTTTTACTTAGCAAGAAGTCCAGGTAATGATCAAATCTGTGAAGGTAATCCACCAAACAAGAACAGTGACCAGTTAAAGAGTCATACTCTTTAATGCCGACCAGTATGCTACTTTTAGTGTTCTCGTCATACAAACACAACAGCTGTGTTACTGATATCAAAACCAAGCAGTCGTCAACAATCGAGAGAGTGAAAATCTCCAAAACAAGCTTAAAAAAGACACATAACTGTTAAGAAATCAGGAACCAGTACTTGCTTTGCTGCAGCTGGATGTTTGAACAGGAAGTCCATTGAATACTGTCAGGAATTGCGTTTATGTGTTTTATCTGTTTCTGTTCTCATCTGAATGATGATATAAATGACCTCATCTACTGGACCAGTACTATTAGGAGAGCTGACAGGGACAGGACTAAACAATCCCCTGGAAGCAGACAATTTGGGGCCAGCTCTAAATGGAAATAAATTCTTAAATCATATACTTAATGACCACGTCATTGAAATGCTGCCTGCTACCAACAAATCGCTATCGTATCATTAGTGCTGACACCAGAAAAACAGGGTGATCCTGCCTCTGAGGTATTACTGGAGAGCAATAGGTAAATCTTCACAACAGTCCAAATGCCATTTCTTATTAACACCTACATTAAACAGAGGAAATAACATCTGTAACAATTCTATGTGTAATCTTACCTGGGATTTTTTTTCAACTAAACCTTTTTTTTATAGCAAGTGAACCTTTTCTAATTCAGAGCAGCAACTGCCTCTGAATTAAAGTTTAAAGTAGAACTTGTGGGATATTGGGCTGACTGTAGAATCAACACAGATTTTTTTAATAAACATAATAAACAAATGTAAATGATGCCATACCTATTGACTTAAATCTTCAACAATATTGCAGTGCAATATGTTTCAGTAAATGTTATGTGATTATTTCATCATAATGCTACCTGCCACATGAGTTCTGTCCAATATTCTCAGAGAAAATAAAGCCTAGACTGGGTCACTGAACACCAAAAAGCATAAACGTCTAACTTCGTACTGCTTAATTCCCTCTTGCTTTTGGACAACACCCAAAGAACGATGTGTGACTATGTCTGAAAGGGTGACAAAACACACTAGTTTAGACAATAATCACAGGGGGCATGTTTATTGGTCATTAAAGTGAAGCATACTGTGCTGAAGAAACCTCACTCAGTAAGCACCTGCTCATTAGAGGGAAGTGTAGGACTCTACTAATTACTTCAAAAATCTGACAAGCTGCAAAAAATGTGCAATGATCTACCTCTTGAGAATTGGTACACACCTCTGCACCGCTAACTGTGACTTATATCATCAGAAGATGTACATTTCAAAATCAGTGCTCTTTCATAACTCTACATTGAAGAAAAAACATGAGAATCAATGTCATGCATGAAGTTAGGTTGTCTTACAACACGAGCCTACATGGTCAGTAATATAAAATGGATGTGGAGTGATTTCAGGCAACAGAAATAAAGAGAAACTAAACTGGATTCTGGAAACAAAATCTTTATTAGTAATTAGACTGAATTAAATGGATGAGTGACCCTTTACTCAAACATGCAGTTGATGACAGGATTTATGGTTCAATATCCAAATATCTTTGCACAACCACAACTACTGGATATGTGCACACAGTTCATGAATTAAAGATCATAAATCTATAGATTTAGGCAGTTATTTGCCTGATATTAGACCGTATTACTGACTTGTTACACTCCATTCTCAGCCTGAGTCTTACATTCCTTCCTCTGTAACACATTTCTGCTGGGAAGAGGGATCAGCTTTTCCTAAACTGTCAGGAATTTGAAGTCATTTTAAGTAAACAGATGCATGGCTATGTCAACATAAACTGAGTTTAACTGGTCGATCACACACTCTACATTTTCATGCTTCCTTTGCTTTCTCAAGCATCCAAATGATGAAAGGCCCTCTTGCTCATTCAGAGGCATGGTCCACCACCCTGACTCCACCTTCCACCAGAGGACTCAGAACTCCTTGTTGGGACATACTCAGACACCCACCTGCAGAGCGCTCAGCAGAATCAGCTCTAGCCTCAAATTTACCATGCATGGAGTCTGAGTCTGTGCCAAAACTTTGCTCATGTTTTTCAATTAAGTGTTCCTTCTCACTTTAGTGGCGGCCTTTTCTATTTGAACTATCTTATTCTTTAGTTAGCAGAAGCATGCACTGCCTGTTTACAGTACAAGAAAAAATCCTTGTGATGGTGAGAAGCTTCACAACTTTGTCATTATCTCACAAGCCACTGTTGGGAGAAAAGTTGGTGTCTCTCACTGTGATCATAAAATATTTTGAGTCACATGTCAGAAGTGTCAGTTAACCTCGTGCAGTGGACACATTAAAAAGCTCTACAGCCCAACACAAGTCTCTTTATGCAATGACTCAAAAAGTTTCTTATAGGGTGCATTGTTTCTATGTTTAAATCAGTTTCTGTGAATGGAGAGCATTTCTAGCAAGTGCTTTTTACGTGACGCAAAAGACTACAGAGGGGTCCTAAGAAAATTAGGTTGAATGTTTCATGACTGAAAGGAATGTGTGTCTCCATTAATGTCTTAGGAAATACACATTTAAATGTTAAGAATATCTCATTCTTTCTGTCTCTTAACAACAAACATTTCTTAAATTGTCATCTTAGTAATATGATGCATGACAAACCCTGCATTGTCTGTAAATAGTAACACCTCTTTTCCAAAATCAGGTAACAGTATCAAACTTGAAAATTAGTCTGAACTGTGTTACCGATTCACACAGAATCGTGTTATTTTCAAACCTTATGAATGCAATGCCTTTGTGTCTTTGCTGTGCACTTTGTAGAATAGTTATTTTTTAATGGTCCCCTCATCTGGAGTGTTTGCGAGTTAGTGTAGTGTGATAAACTACTTTACTGAACCCACAGAGAGTATATGCAAAAGTTGCATGAGGCAGTGTTCACAAGGCTACATCAAATGGCATTCATGTGTCTGCCATAATAATCATCATTACATGCCATTCATCTGACTCACCGCACTGGCTCATGGGGGGGGGGGGGGTTGCTGAGGCTTTCCAATCGAGCTGTTTGCTTGTGAGCTCGGTGGGTGAACTGTGACCTATTTTTTTTTAGACTAATTAATGGTGAAATAAGAAAGAAAGACAGTGAGAAAGGTGGAAACATATGTTATATGAGAGGGTCAAAATGACTTTTCATTTCATTTTAATTTGAGAAGAAGAGCCCAGCCCATGTTTTCCTTTCTCACCATTGCCCTGCTTTAACAATCATAAAGTTTGATACATTCAGAGTCCAGCCATTGTGGACCAACAGAGGAGAGCAAAGCACATCACTCAAGGTCACCTTGAACATAGATGAGAGTGATTCTCTCTTCTGATTTTTACAAACAGGATTCAGATGAGCCCCTTTCCCATTACCATCTAGCATCTTTAACCTCCCAGCTCCTGCATGTATGTGCATTTAATCAAATAGTTAAAACTCTACTGTAGGCACTACAGTATGTATGTGTTGTGCATAGTTCCCCTTGGATGAGCATTAGGCTTTACTTGATCTCACTGCCCTAAGCTCCCCATGTGCGTCATCCCAAGCTCCCATCAAGCAGAAAGAAGTTTTCACTGTATAATATTGTAAATGATTAAAAATAGCACCAGGAAACATGCAGTGAAGGGGTGTAGCTAGAGTGATGTTGGTGGGGTTCGATTGTAAATGGCTTCAATATCATCCTCTCTTGTCATATTAATTGACTCATTTATTCTTTCTTTTGAAATGAAAACACACTCTCCTCTGCGAGAGTGAAGAGAAACATACACAGGGGGTCATGACCAGATGCCAAACACCAGTTCTTGTTAAACTCACCCATGTCAAACTAGTCAGCATTTCACACTCATAAACAGCTTTAACTCACTTTGTCCAGTGGGCCATTATGTAATCCGGAGTCCACAAGGTTTGTGTGAAAACCCGTCTTATTGCGTGACCAGCTTGATGTAGAGCGCTTTTGGCAGAATTCCTCTACAGGTATGCGGTCTGACAACATAACGTTCTTGGAGAACAGTGGGGGTGTTGGATCAAAGTGATGCAAACAGACAGGGTGTCATAGAATATGAAGGCTGGAAGGTCAAATTTAAGTGAAATGAAAAAAAGAATCTAGTAAGTATGTATGAGGATTAGTATGGCACGGGAGGAGGAGGAAAAGTAAAAAGATGGTGGAAGACCAATATGAGGTGCAAAACGTGGATAATTGGGTGTGAAATGGTACACATGAAAAAAATAGGAACGTTCCACAGAAAAGAAAACAGTGTTATTCCTATACAACAACTCAAATACAGAACAGATTACCGCAGGCAAGCATTAGAAAATAGCTTACTTAACGGAAAGATGGAGTTTTGTAAGTTAAATCCTATGAGGATGACTGTTTGAGGATGGCACAGCTGCTCGTGCAGGTCAGGCTAGTTTCAGTGTTTGATAAAAAAATTTATATTCAAGACTACTTTAACGGTTAACGAAGACAAGTTAAAAGAAAACATTATAGACATCCATAGCGCAGGCTGTCTGGTTGTAGAACTTGATGTCAGATTGATGTTATTATCCAATACTGTCATATCAGAGATACAAGTAGGGCTGGGCGATATAGAAAAACAAAATATCGCTGAAAAAAAAATCTGATTGATTGATATCGATGATTGTTGATAATTATGACAAAATTTGAAATACATATTTCATGTGTAGCCCTGGCCATTTTATGTTATTGCTCAATGACCTACTTTTAATAAAGGAAACACAAACACTAAATTCAAATTCTAACCTTTATTCAGCCACTTTTTTTTTTTTTTTTTTTAGAACTGAAAGTTGAAAAGATGGAAACTAAGGCTGGCAGTTTTTTTTTTATCAATGTTTAATCTCCATTAATCACATGCATGTCCTGAGTTAACACGTGATTAATTGCATACTAATCACATAATTTTTTTTATCTTAATTTTATGTTATTTATTTTATTATGTTTTGAACAGGATATTTATCATTTTATAATACTTATGTAAGCTGTTAGGTAGCCCACATAGATTCTAAACAGATAATTAATCCTGATTTGGTTATTTCTTAACATTGTAAATTAGTTGTCTTTGTGTGAGGTAGACTGTTAGAGTTGTTTTTTTTTTCCTAGCTAACCCTGAATGCAGCAAAGCTGCCTGTAAGTTTTAATCGCCTTCTCCTGCATTATTTGGAGTTATATACCGTTTCTGAATTGTACAATTATCGGGACGTCTCCGCAGCTATCTGCATGGACTGTCAGCTGATCTTTGAATTAGCCGTTTGCAGCAAAGCAGCTGTTAGAGACGCTACATACGGTCGGTAACTCAGCTCACATGGACAGTAGTTAACATACCTTAGTCTTGTCCAGAGAAGCATTTTGCAGAACTTTACAGCCAAGCTGACCATGTAAAAGATCTTTTCTGTGTCTGTTTCTGATTCAGAACACAGAGCCTAATTTCTGCATAACTTCCTAATCTACACCGATGTTTTAAAAAGAATTAGATTAAAAGGAATTAACATTAACGCTCTAACTGTGACAGCTCTAATAGAAACCAAAAACAACGCCATGCTGGAGAACTACAGAAACCTTTTTTTCAGAACAGTTTCCTCCTCCTCTCCTTTGCAGCAGCAAAGTCTTTAGCTACACCTGTGTGCTGTGTTGTGGTTTGAGAGGGGCATTAAGGGTTGCTGTTTCTTCAGTTGGCAGGCTTGGATTGTAAATGTAAGTGTGTCACAATAATATTGAGAGTGGGCGATGTCTCATGCTGAAACTCTGTGACCTGTTAGCAGCAGTGTAAAGATGTGAGTGAAAATATGGATGGCTGACCCTGAGAAGAGTGATGTATCTTTAAACAGATTGAGCACATGAAATAAAACCTTTTAAAACCAAAACAGTGTTTTGTGTTTTCACTTTTCCAAACTGTTGCAGCAAAACACCCTTTTTTTTAACATTTCAGACTACCTTTTGGATATTTAAGTTGCTGCTGCAGCAAAACACCCTTTTTTAACATTTCAGACTACCTTTTGGATATTTAAGTTGCTACTAGCTGTGCTACTGATGGTAATAAAAACTTTTATACACTGTTTAGCAGATCGGTCTGTTTGCCTAGAACATGTTTACTGGCATAACTAACAGGAGAAAGTCTTCGACAGAGAAACCTTTCATTAAGAAAAAAATGTGCTGAAAAAGCAGAGTGACCAGCTGCAGACTGAGTTTCATTCTCCTGTTAAGATTTAACCCTTTTCTGACTACAGCTTTCTCTCCTTGTCCTATCACATTTTGAAGCCCTTCTTCTTTATACTTCTAGTCAAATAATTAGTAAATTACCAATTATAGCAAATGCCCCATTCAATTACTTAACAAGAGCAGTCCATGCATACATATCTGAGCCATGACTGAATATAAATTTTCTCAATTCAAATCAAAAGTTCACCACTTCATGCAAATACAATCAGAACTTTTTCTGATCAAAAACAAACTCAACCCACACAATTTCTTTGCAGAGGTAAAAATCAGTCCAGTGCTAGAGGTTTCTCTGTGTCTGAGGCTATCATTAGCTATGTTTATATAGATAAATATTTAATCTGTCCAACTGAAATCAACCTGATCAGAGATTCCAGCTGACCTGTTTACATGGATGATAGATAGAGAGATCTGATTTGTTGTGTGTTTACATGATGGAATTATTTAATTCGATCATAATGCTTTTCAAATGTGCAATGTGTACTAATTTGGAAGAAGATAAAGAGAAGGTTTATTCTTTTATTTTGAACTTTTTCACTGTTGAGATGCTGAATAATTGAAGATCAAACATTGTATTAACTGAAACTCATTACGTAACCTAACCCCCATGTGGTTCAAGCATGCGCAGAAAAAACATGCACCACAGAAACGATCAGAATGAGTGTTTACATGGATATTTTTTCCTGCTGATCTGATCATGAAAAAATATAAATCACCCCTCTGAATTGGATTGAAATTTCTTTCCAATCTAAGCCGATCGGATAAACTGAGGCGTTTACATTACGCATTTTTACTCTGATTGGATGTTTGATCAAATCAAAAGTGCTCCATGGAAACACAGCTATTGGCATAAACAGTTATGATGGAAATTTTACTCAGAACAGTATAAGTTCAGGGGTTTATATACAGATCAGCTTGTATGCAAAAAAATGTGTATTACATGTAAGTCTCTGTTCACACTGCAGCTCAATTCTGATTTTTTTTTTACCCATATGTGACTCTTATAAGATTTTCTAATAACAGTCTATATGGCACAATTTTTTTTTTATCCAATCCAGGCCACTTTCATATGTCTTAGATTGAATACATATCTGATCTGTGTGACAGCGACCTCAGTCTGAACGATCATCCGACTTTGAATCACAGAGGTGAGACAAACATCACATTTCTACACCAGTGGAAGGGGAACCTGGCAATATAATCATGTTTAGAGCAAGTTCTGCTTAAAATAAACCTTTAAACATATTCACTGTGCTGTTGTCTTTATTGTAAATGAAAATGACAACAAAACAACTCTATAAATTTAAATATATGAACGAATAAAGAAAAGTAATGTTACTTAATGTGTTAAGGTGTGGGTCGGGTCATGCGTTATGCTCAAGCAGCCTATTTAAAATGTGAAGCCTATGCGGAAATGTCAAAAATTGCTGTTCACCCCTCATCCGCTAGGGGCCGGCTCCAAAAGGAACTCAATCCCCATAGACTCCCATGTTAAAAAGACCAACTTCACAGCAGATATAAACATGTTTACAGCCTAGTACAAAAAAAAATATTTTTATATATAAATTTTTTCTAACTCATCCGTTTAGATGTTATTTAATCTTGAAATACTTCATAATTAGGGGCGTGTCCTTGATTGACAGGTGCCATATATCCAGCAGCAAGGAGGCAGAGGGTAGCACAACCACGATTTTTAGCCGGCTCACAGTGCTCCTTAGGTTTAGCCCACCTACTTCCGTTAGATGTAGTGATACAGTCCAGGTTCACAGAGCAACAGAAAAAGACTGCGGAGCTGAATTTCATTTCACTGTGCATTGTATCATATATAACTGTGCATGTGACAAAGATGATCTTATCTTATTTAATGCAAGCACGTCAGAAAAAGTAAAGAAATGAACAAACATCGAAAAATAAGCTGCATCTGGCTGCCTTTAAGTGATATTGGAGACTGAAATGTAAAATGGAGAAGTTGTAAAATGAAAATATCAATAATCTTTATACAGTATAAAGTGTCATAATGTTCAGACTTTGGTCTTTATTTAATTTGTTAGCTGGTTTTGTGTTCGGTTGTTCATATAAAGGTTTGACTAAAATGTTAAAAAATAACCCTAACTCTTTTTTGTAACTAATAAAAATAAAAATAAGGTTTTTTTTTTATGAAAACTGAAAAAAAATTTTTTTAAAAAGCTTACCAACACAAAAACAGCATTATGAAGCTAAATAAGATTAAAAAAGAAGCTCTGAGTGAAACTAGATGAAAAGCCATTATGGAGCTGGAAGTCCTGGTTCTTCTAAGGAAGCCTAATCTTTGAAAAGAACCAGACATTCTATCATAATGAATGAGGCTAATCATTGCATTTCCTATGAAAATTATTGCAAAATGCATTATCCATGCATTGGCTGTGCTTATTTAAGTGTACCTGCTGTTGTTCATGAGCTCCTGCCTGAACAAAGTGCAGCTGATGTGGAGAGAAATTTAAATGAAGGGATATGTGTAGAAGGAAAATAAAAAATCTAGCTGTAATCAAAATTTATCTGCAGAACACAGCAATCTAGTAGGGTATCGAAGTTAGGTCATGGGATTTAGAGTCTGGTGTTAATCTTTATGTTATTTTTTTCAAATGACACACTGTTATAATGAGGCAGCCAGCGGTTCCACATGCCACACAAGGTGCCCTTATTTTTCACTGAGCACCTGCC
Organism: Leptatherina wallacei; assembly: GCA_028567055.1. Classification (NCBI taxonomy): domain Eukaryota; kingdom Metazoa; phylum Chordata; class Actinopteri; order Atheriniformes; family Atherinidae; genus Leptatherina; species Leptatherina wallacei. The sequence continues at coordinate 17,565,994 of JAOXYM010000004.1, read as the reverse complement.
CCCCAAATTTTCTAGCTTTCATTTTTGGGGCAACGATTCTGTAAATTTAACCCAAAAACAGCTGAATTTCACAAATAAACAAAATATTAAGTCATGTAAATTGCACCATTCAGCCAACCTGATATTGCATGAAAACTTTGATATAATTTCTCCTTTTCATGAGAACCATTTTCTAGTTCAAACATTAATAGATGCTGTAATAGGGCTTTAAATAATTTGATTTTATGTAATGCTTTTTAAATAATCGGCACTGACCATAAAAAAACAAACATCGGACTACTACAACAGCGCACTGGCTTAAATTAGTTCTTGCTGGGTCAATTTTTCCTTCTCAGATGACTCTGGAAAAAGGCCTGCACGCAGCAGGACAACGTGACACCTGCCAAGTCTTCAATAATCCAGTCACGTCAAATTTTTTTTCTTTGCAAGACAGGTTTGCCAAGATTATAGCTATCAACGCTCCAGGAATATTAACCCAGAAACAAACTAACTTATGATGATTCAGGCCTTGAATTAAAAAGCATTAAGCCTCTGTTTCTATCACTGTATGTCTGCTTTGTCTTTATTTCTTCTATCAAGCAATGTGAACGTGCTCTCTGTCTCACCACCTCCCGCATTGTGTCTGAGAACTGAAGGCAGCAGCAAACAAGCCAGACAAGCTTGACAACAAAAACAACAATGTCATCATCCACACTTTCATAGGAGCGATGCACATGTGTACTACCTCATGAGTTCTGTGCATGATGTGATCTAAAGTTTGATTTTTTAATCATTGTGAGAACCACAGAGCCTCCTGCATTTGTGAAAAGTAGTCCTGCAAGTTTGGTGTAATTATTGAAAACATTTAAAGGCTCAAACATGTTTCAGGACAAGCAGGAGTAAGAACAGATACTGCTAATGCTGACTGTAAATTATTGTGTGCAAGGCAGCCCCTAGCTAAGTAACCAGGTACTTTTTTTTTTTAATCCTGGCTGACAGCATCGAGGAAGGCTAACTAATCTATAGCAAGGTGTTAAATGCCATGAGTAAAAGAAAGAGATCCTTATCCCCTCACACTCAATGTTCATTTGTTCAGCTTGGCCAAACTATAAATTAATTGCAAAGTTGTGACCTGCTGGCTGTTGTGGGTCTTTAATTAGTGTGTGTTTTTCAACCACTGAGCCATTTCATTGCTGTTCTTGAGGTGTTAAGCTGCTTCATCACAGTACGCAGATCTGATGTTTGTTACAGGCATCAACACAGAAACTGAAAAATTTGGTGAGCAGCAACGACTTCTGCACCTCCACATGTCCCTCAAAGAACCGTAAGGATATGATACTGTGAACCACTCTTCAGCAAAATATGGACCTGGAATAGTGTTTGTTTCATATTTTAATTCACTTCAAATTACGACGATCCGTTGTATAAAGTGGATTCTCTGGATATCAAATTCCAAACTAATATTTCCCGATGAGCCGCATGAAATATGCAGCTACTTAGAAATGTTGTTTATTTTATTAGAAATGCAATCAAATTATGTCTCGGTGAAGGACAAAAAGTCAAGCGTATGTCAATTTGAGCGCATGCACGTACTCTAACTTGCAGTTTCTCACTTATTCAGGCTCTTTCAAGAACTATGATGACCACTTGAACTCTGCCTATACTTTGCAGAGAGCGGAAAGTGCTTCATATATAATAGAGAAACTTCTGAGATCTCCTCCATACATTCAGATTGAATGTTAAAACCCTAATATTTTCACCAGGTGATCACATTTCAGACACTATTCATATTTTCTACAGTAGCCATTCTATGTATATTTGCTCCTGTTAGCAGTGTAGAGACTCACAGGAGAGAATGCATTCACTTATTGAGAATAATTGCTTTTACATTTGATCTCACTGGTCAGCATCCCTATTTTGCAGTTCCTGCAAAGTTGTAACATGTTGTTGCTAATGAAAAAAAATTTCCTGAGGCGTACTACTTCTTGTTTAAAGTTTTCAGTTGTCACAAAATCAATTTTCCTGGAAGAACTAAAAGGTCAAACATCTGCAGGAAGAAGATTAATCACCGTAACAGGAAAACCCCAACCCTGGCACTTTGTTTGGGGCCTCCCTCGAAATCTGAAGAAATGTCATTCAGTGACCTGTTCAGATTAGCATGGGATTTTTATGTCACACTCCCAGGTCAGAAAGGAAATAGTCAGCCTCAACATCAATTTCTCCACCCAACTTTAAATGAAGATACATTTACAGTCCCCATAAGTGAGAAGTTCAAACAGTTTTTTCTTTTTTTCTTTTTCTTCTTTGATATTAACAGAAAAATCTCATCAGAACTGTAGTTATACAAAGTCAATTTTACATAAGAAAGAAATGAGATGGTAATGCTCCACTAGTCCTTTATCTAATCCTTTATATCCTGATTTATGTCTGACAATGAATTTACCAGACAAGTAAGACATTTGCTGTGAGCTCTCTGGTTTTTACTGTACGCTCTGTCAATGGTAATATCAGGGCAGAGCAGAGTCAGATGGGTCAATCCACACCAGAAAACAGGCTGCTTTAAACAGAAGTGCAAAGTCATAGCTAAAAAGTGTGCACTGATATTGTCTCACTGTGCTACTTTCACCTTACAAGGTCCCTGGAATTTTATGAAGACCCCAGGACAATAAAAGCAATGATATTTCAGTTCACATGATTCATAATTTCAAGATTTTGACTTCTTCAAGCCACAATTGAATGTATCTGCAGCTCTTGTCCATCAGACATTGTAGGTGAAACTGTAGCCTTGCGGGACAGCGAGGGCTCAGCAGGGTTCACAAAGAGGAATCTTCTCATCAAAGGCACATGATACAGCCACCTGATACTACCTGAGGATACTTTATACAGAGAAGCTTTACAAAGCATCCCACTTTTTCAAACACACCTTCACAGCCACATTAAACTTTAAATCAAAACTTTGCCTTTTTTTTCTTTCTTTTTTTGTACTTGTTTTTTTTTCTTTTTGTTTTTAGCCATGCAGGGGATGTGTTGTTTTTGAGGGGGGAAAAGGACGTAAACACAGCCACTCAAGCAGGATATGGTACTGATGCAGGCACAGCATGCACTGAGAAAATTAGATTCTTATAGATTCTTGACTTTGAATAAAAGAACAGAACAATTCAAAAATATGTCAGGCGCAAGTCACAAACGGAGTTTGACATCCAGATGTGGCCCAACAAAGAACAACAAAGTCAGTCTAAAAAACTTCCTGTTTGACTGAAACCACAGTTGTAACATGGAATCTTGTACCAAAGGCTTATAGTTTCTCACAGAAGGAGATTGAAAATAAAACAGGAAGCTTCAAAATTGACATCTACTGTATAACATCTACAGACGGGGATTTGTTTTCTTTCCATAGTCATCTCTCTATTATGCTTCTCATTGCAGAGCCAATTTCCGTTTACAATTTCCCAACAAAGCCAACAGATATTTAGAAACCTAAAACATTCATTTTAATTAGGAACACATGCAAATACCACTTAATGCTGCATTAATTGCCCAAAATATGCATTACGCTGGGACTGATAATAACTGTAACCGTTAGTAGAGGTGAAATATCATTCTGTCGGCACACAGCCAAGTCACGCAACGCTGAAAAGGGATAAACACAACGTCACACTCCAAAACAAACACTCCACTACAATGTGGAGCTCTTGGTTTATTTTGCAGCTGCAGAGCTCAGCACACAAAGGTATCAGCACACGGACGCTTTTCCCTGTGTGTCACTGCAGATTGCAAATGGTTCAGTCAGTGAGGTGCTTGACTTACCTCTGCTGCTGATTTTGTGAGGAGAAAACATAATGTGACAGTACACCGGCCACTTTTTTAAGTTACACCCGTTCATCTGCTTATGTTCAGGTGCAGATGTGATTAAGAGTCAGAATGGAGAAGAAAGCTGATTTAAGTGAATCTGAACGCCTCAGGGAGGTTTGTTTGAGTATTCCAGAAACTGTTTATGGATCGGAGAGAAGATACTGGTGAGGAAAAGGAGAAATCTGTCATGCAGCAGATTTCTGCTTACCATGACATCGCCTTATATCTTTTTATCTCTACTTTCAGTAGGACACCGCTGCATGCTACATATCTCATATCGCCTCAGATGGGTTTTCTGAATGTGACAATGAGTTTGTTGTACTCATTCAGCTTCCACCGTCTCCAGATCTCAATCCAAAAAAGCGCCTTTGAGATATCGTGTAATAAGATGATCGTCAATGTCAAAATGCACCTACATCTCTCTGTGCCACGTTTCCACATCTGTGTTAAATCTCTACCAGAATGAATTAGGACAGGGTCTAACCCAGTACTAGCTATGTGTAGCTAACATAGTGGCCACTGAGCATAAATGAGACCTCTCATATTCTTTATAGACACATTACAAAAACCCAGACTCCTGCGTTTTGCTCTCATTCACTGACTCAGGTTTCCAACACATGACATAAGTATTTGAACAAACATGATGCCATTTTCTAACAAAGATTGCTGACAAACCACCTCACAGGGTTACTTTGCCACTGTGCTTAAAAATTCAAATGGTAACCCCTTTTCACAGGATGCTGAATCAGTTTATGGCCATCTGTGAATCGAGTTGCAGCTTTAACTGAAATATGGAGGAGAAGCTGTGAGTCTTGTGTAACATGCTCTGGGAAGAAAGACAGGAAAATAATATGCATTAAACCTCCCCAGATTATATTCTATTATTTAATGTCTCAATCTTAACAAAGAGCAATCCAAAATACCAGGTAAGACAATACCCTGTTGCCCTGATTTATTTTCTCTCCTATTCCTTCATCTACTATACAAGTACATTTAAGATGATTTACTGGCAGAGAGCTGAGCTCACAATAATGATTCCACATCCAGCCGTGCAACTCAAAGCATTCACTATGCGTTGTTGGCTTCATGCTCCCTCCCTCACTGGCCATTTCATGCGCTGACAGAGGGTTTGGCCACACAGAGACAGCAGTGCTGCTGCTGCCTGCAATATGTGACCAAGTTTCCTGCCAGGTTCTACACTGAGTATATTTCATTACTCTTTATTCAATTTATCCCCTTCTTGTCAGACTGCTGTGCAGCTTCTAACAACATTTAGCTCAAGCCAAGAAAATGTATGCCTGTTTATTTATCCATAGAGGTGACTCCATGTATTCAACAAAAAGGAAATTGAATTTCGCTTTTGGGGGAAAATGAGACTGTTAAAATCCACTCCCTGAAACTTTCAAGAGGTCAACTAAAGTATGCAGTCAAACAATCGTCTGGGGCATCAGATTCCCGCAAATGTCCTAGTAAAACAAACGCCGATTAAAGTGTGAACTGAGAAGATTTACATCAATCAATATGTCTGCCAATCCACAGACAATGTGCCAGTGGCTTCTTGAGCAACAAATTGTTGGAGCCTTAAGTTAGGCATGCATGTCTTCAGAACTTTGAATAGAAAGTAGCAAATGTGCTCCAAACACATACACTTGAGGATCTATGTCTCTGGCTTAGGGTGAACAGTTTTGCAAAACTCAATTAAGCTGACGTTCTTTCTTCGTCTTCTTCTTTTTTTTTATTCCCTCACTTGTTTTGTTATAGAAACTCAGGCTGCACCTACAGGCTACACTTAACCACATACAATGACAGAGTGTTAAATGAGGAAATAATATAGGTTCAACAGTATGCTTGATTAAAAATCCTGCTGCTGCATTGTGACCCCCATAATTAATGGAGCAACTTCAAAGATGTAGTTTCTTATATTCCTGTCGTCTATCTTGTACTTTGTTCCATAAATTAACAACATCATCACATTCTCATTTATGGAGACTGAAGTATTGAGCAGCACAAATCAAGGACGACCTGCAGTTTGATATGGGTTTCATCAATTGCTGATCATCACAAAGTGAAGTTGAATATCCTCATGTAACCTATGACATTTAATATTACCCACAGGAGCGCTCTATTTGCATGATGGAAATCTGTTCTGACCCTAACATTTCTGCAGTAAGTGAAAGGGTAATGTCAGGAGTGCATTTAGCAAATCAGGCTACTACAACCTCCAAATGATGACAACCATGATATGCACCGCTGCCAGTAAGTGTGGGCAGACATGAGCACGACAGGAGCCTCTTGGGTTTTCTCAGCAGCTCTCTGTCCTCTGACTATTAAATTATGAGCGTTTTACCACCTCCACTGAGCAAGCAAACACCGCTGTCAATCTAGTCCGAACTCTAGGGCGCACAATTTAATCTACAGCCTGTCTAATAATGACATCCACGGTGAAGTAACCTAGTAGTGTATTAAATAATAATAGTTATAATAATAATAATAATAATAATAATAATAATAATAATAATAATAATAATATAGAAAAATAAATTATTAAACTATTAAGGGGATAAATTGAATTAAACTGAGTATCCTTGCTGGAATTACATCAGAGGTGGAAAAGCCTGGGAAGCATTAGGCCAAGCAGCGCTGGGCTTTCCCTGTGGCTTCAGACTGTCAATAATAGCGATAATGTTTCTTTTGGCTTTGCTCTGCTCTGAGGCTTTTTTCAACTGCCAAGTAGGCCTAGCTGGTGGAGGTCGGTGAAATTTCATCAGTTTTCGAAGCAGATTGCTGCAAGTGTCAATTTTTTAACGTCTGTTACACTCAGTCTTCATGAGACAGAGAAAAATAACCTTGAAATTAAAAAAGAAAATAATTCTGACAGCTGTTATATAATAATGATAATGATAATAGTGTGAGGGCTAAACATGTTTGTTTTGATTTTACGTGCACAGGAATTTTCACGCTTGCTCGAATTTGTTTATCACCAGCTTATAGAAGAGGAATCACCTTTAAAACAACGTGACATAAAATCAAATGTTTCCATCACTGAAAATAATACAGCGCCTATAATAAACTGTCTCACTGCGTGCGTGTTACAGCTGATAAACGTCCCTGTAGTAGTAAACGTGTTGTTTATCTATTTCAAATAACTAATTTTTATTTATTTTTGTTTGTTTCCTCCTTTTTTTCCCTACCTTTTTGTTTTTATCGCAGCTGAGTAATCACGCGCGCGACGCTCCGGCGCCACGCGCGCATACTTTCCCACACTTGTCACACTCACCTGCGTTCCTGAGCTTCTTGTTCCGATACACGGAGAAGATGACCAAGAGGTTGCCCAGGATGTCAACAACGGTTGTGAAGATAAGGAAGCACCCCAAAGTTGTGGTGACCCACGGCGGGCGGCTCAGGACGGTGTCACTGGGGTCTGGCGTAGAGCTGTTCAGGTGAGACCCATTTATAACCATTGTATACAGTCGCTGAACTTTCCCAACTGAGCCAAATTCAACCTGCAGTGACTCCCCGTGAGACCTAACGAGTGGTTTTCGGAGGCGCCGGTGGTTGGATACTATAACCTCCCGTGGGTTTCATGTTCATCCTCTCCACGCGCGCCTCTTCTTCCTCTCCCTGTTGTTCCTCACCCTGGCGAGGGCTCTACCAAGCTGCCGTGGATCAGCTCTGGCATCCTCCCCCCCCCCTCCCCACCCCTCTCTCTGCTCGCCTCAGTGTCACTTCTGCGCCCGTGTGCCATTCACTTTGTTGGTACGCATGTGTGACATGAAGCCGCCACTTCAAACCTTCCCAGCATGTGATCAAAAAGACCGAAGAGGTTTTATTCCGAGGGAGAAACAGCGCCGCTTCGTGGCCGCCATGCGGAAGAGCAAGTGAATGGCACCGGGAGCGTCCTACTTTTTTCATTTACAAAGTGCGTGTTCATTCATGGCTTTGTGGTCTCCCTCTCGCTTTATTTCAGAAGCCCATTCATTAATATTTTGAAGAATCATTCATGTTTGACCTCTTTCAGGAAATAAAGCTCACATAGGGAGGCAGGATAATCATAGCCTACATAAACTTTAGCACGTCGCACTGAGGGTGAACCAGAACAAGAACTGGTCTTAAAATTATTTGAAATTCACATTTCCCATCCTAGCACTTTGAATACCTCTGCGTGTCGTTTATTCTTCTGGTGTGTGTCCTGTTTCTTTTGCCATCCGAAAATACTCGTTAAATGTAATTACTGTCCCTGAATTTATTCTAATAAACATCAATAGAAAAAGTCATTAGAGGCAGTATCTCACTATTACTCTTTAATTAAAATTACCTGCAAGACCTGGTAACTCGGGGTCCTTGACTTAGGGATGATTTGGCAACAAACGTGGAGATCGTGTTGAAATAATAGCCACTATGCCAGTGTTAGTTAATGATGTTTAAAAAAAAAAAAAGGGTCAGCCCCTTCTTTATATGCACAGGCAGCTTCCATAAGCTGTGCAGCAGAAAATGGCCGTTTGTCATGTCATGGCTTGCCTTTGATCTGTAGATTGAAGATGATGTACAAAATATAAGCCTCTTAAATATAAAGATATTTTGGTTTTCTAAATAGTAAATGGTCATAAGTCAAAGCCTGTCAGTAAGAGAAAGATATCTGACAATATCAGTATATTAAATCCCACTTATTTATATGGCTCTATTTTTGTTGATCTGTCTAATCAAAGTTCACTGTTTCATGACCATTTTTATTTATCTATTTATTTTCATTTAACTTTATCTAGTTTGTCATTTTTATAAACTCTTTTAATTCTTGTTTCTCTTATCTGTTGGCTTTCACTTATTTAATCCAGTGGTTTCCTCTGGGGATCCTCCACATGAGGGGCTTTTGCCTGCTCAGTCGTTGCCATGGTGATTGTTCTTGCCTGGGCGGCTGAGGGTCCTGCGCTGCAGCCATCGGGATGTGGTTGGACCCGGCCTGCCCTTGTCTGGGTGGTCCTGTGGTGGCGCCCACTGTGGTCCTGGGTAGGCTGGCTCCCGGTGTGGACGGATCCCCAAGATATCGTTTCCTCACTGCAGTGTCAAGCCAGATGTTTATGTTTATTTTACTGATATTTTTTATTTTATAATTTTTTTTAACCTTTATCCAGTTAAGAAAGACAGTCGCTATGGATTAGAGTTTATGTTTGAGAAGACTGGGGTGGGGGCGGGTGGGGGAGAGTTTAACATTTGCATTTTTGTGTGCATGTGATTGTGTATGAAAGAAATTATAATGATGTTTGTTCTTTTATATTGTTGTTATATTTGATGTGTGAATGCTTTTTTAAATTTTCTTTTATGCATAAAGTGTTTTTAATATGTAAAGCACTTTGAGTTGCCCTGTCCTGAAGGTGCTTTATAAATAAAATTTGATTTGATTTGAAACTGAAATATCAGAAAAAGTTGAGAGGTTTTCTGAAATGCTGCAAATAATTAAATCTTTAATTATGTAACAGACACAAATACAAATTAAACATTTTTCAATCTGACCCACTTAGATGTTTAATTTGATGCCAGCAACATACTTAAAAAACAAGTTTTCCAACTGAAATTATTATATACAGTAGGTAGGATGTTCCTCCCCTTAAATACAACCCTCTTGTAGGAGGGAAATATGACTCAGATGAGCATATACACACATCAGTGCGGACTGAATTTTCCTCTGCAGCCACAAAATCCTCATAAGGAAGTACGAGAGGGTGTTGGATGATACAGTAATTCAAGCATTCATGGTGCGAGTTAAAGATCAACTTAGACCAATATTCATTTCTGAGTTACATTTAATTATTTTAGCCCTTTTGTTACTTTCTGTTTGCGGATAACCAATAGCTCAATTGGTTAGGGGTTGGGGAAAACAAATCATCATGTGAAAGACTTAAATAAATTCTTTTTACAACATGACAGCTATCTTCATAGACACATTTTTCACCATTCACAAGCAGTTGTTCTCACTACCAAGTGACCAAATGACAGTGAGTAAAATCACATTCTTAATGAACCAATCTAAAGTGCAGTACTTGGTGTAATTGATATTCTTAAAGGATCATAGCGTAAGTTCTAGCTTTTTTCCAGAAGTCTGCTCCCTCTGGCGACAAGTGGAAGTAACGCCAGTGTTGTGCATGCGCATGGGCCGCTTCGACTGCGTTGGTCTTTGTTTACCTGCACTACACTCACTCAGAGACAGAGTTAGATGCACAAACTATCAAATCAATTTAGCTAGATTAGTTTATTTCACCGAAAATTGTTTTATATTTTCAATGTCAAGACGACGTCTTCATCGTCCAAGCCAACACAGTGGTTTGTGTTGAGAATGTTAGTTTATTGTTAGCGCATCTAGAAATGTGTAAATATGGCCTGATGAATCAGCAATC
>JAOXYM010000004.1:17527107-17552069 GCA_028567055.1 Leptatherina wallacei | reverse complement strand
GACTTGGCTGCAGTTTGATGCCACTTTGTGAAGGCGTAGGTTGGACTCTGCTAGCATGTTTTGAGTTCTCATAAGCAAGTCGATAGCTTCAGCTGGCGTGGCGACTGATGTGAGCCCATCGTCGACATAAAACAGGCGCTCAACAAACTGTCTTGCATCAGAGCCGTGTTCTCTTTCACCCTCCAGTGCTGCCCATCTCATGCAGTAAATAGCAACAGCGGGAGATGGGCTGTTTCCAAACACATGAACTTTCATTCTGAACTCAACTATGTTTTTTGTAATGTCATTGTCCTCTAACCACAGATAGCGCAAATAGTCCCTGTGGTCTTCACGCACAACGAAGCAGTAAAACATTTGCTGCACGTCAGCTGTCAGGGCTATTGGCTCTTTACGTAAGCGTAGCAGGACTCCTAGCAGGGAGTTGTTCAAATCTGGTCCACTAAGAAGCAGTTGGTTTAGGGACGTCCCATCACACTCTGCACTAGAATCGAACACTACCCGTATTTGTTCTGGCTTCTGAGGGTGGTAAACACCGAACGTGGGCAAGTACCAATGTTCTTGATCTTCAGGCAAGGAAGGAGCAGGCTCGGCTTGATCATTATCTAACATTTTCTGCATGAATTGGGTGTAATGATCTTTCATTTCAGGTTTCCTTTCTAAAGTCTTTCGGAGAGAGCCGAGGCGTTTTAAAGCTTGCACTTTGAGATGACTGAAGGTAAGCTCTCAGTTTGCTCTTCACTGTCATTGTTTTCTGGTGATCTTTGGGGCTGGAGCGGGACCAGGATGCATTGCTGATAAGTGTCTAGGGCTGTCACACTCGATACACTTAACTGCTGCTTTACAGTCTTTTGCAATATGTCGGACAGACCCACAGCACCTGTAGCAGATGTGCTGCTCTTTCAGATAGGCTTGTCATTCCGCCATAGGTTTGTCTCTGAAAAGTTTACACTTTTTGAGTGGGTGAGGTTTTTTATGGAGCGGGCACTGGTGATACGGTCTCTCCATTTTCTTTGGACCGGGACTATTTTGGTCAGGTTCTGCCATGATGTCAGTTTTGTGTGCTGACACCGTAGTTTTGCGACTGTAAGGCCTCAGCTTTTCTGCGTGAGAAGGAACAGGATTGTTAGGAGTGGACATTGCAAAACTTGGGTCATTTCTTATTTTCGCTTGCCGCTGAACAAACTGTGTGAAAACAGAGAAAGGAGAGAATGACACATTATGAGTCTCTTTGTATAGCGTGCCTACAGTTGACCATCTTTCCTGTAAGGAAAGGAAGTTTCTCAATTATTTGTCTGACTCCTCGAGCAGTGTCCAGATAAGCAAGCCCTGGTAAAGCGCCATCTTGTTTAGCAAACTTGCAACTTAACATTGTCTTTATTTGTTAGTTTTGGAAAGTCCTCTACTTTTTTCAAGAGTGCATCCTCGATGGTCTCAGGTGAGCCACAGTACTCTTCGAGACGTTGCCAGACCATCACAACCCCTGCAGCAGGATTCAGGGTGTGTACAGCACGAATGCGTTTAGCTTGTTCGGTTGACTTTGGACCCAACCACCTTGTTAACAGATCTAACTCCTCTCTGGTAGACAAATTTATGTCCTCTGTTGCACTAATGAATTAATAAATTAGGTTTTCCATGCCCAGTAGTTTTCCGGCTTATCATCAAATTGCAGGAGACCTGTGGTCTAGGGCTGTCCCAAACGATTATTTTCAGAATCGATGCATCTGTCGATTATTTTTTTGATGCATCGATGCATCTAACGATTCGATTATTTTTCGATTAATTGATTAATCTAACAATTCTTTGTTGCTTGATTAATATAAAAATAAATTTACCCAGAATAAATTCTGGGTAAATCTGGAAGATCTTTTATGTATTTTCCTGTCGTTTTTGTAACTGTAAATATACAAATAAAGAAACAAATTACTGTCTAATACACACAGTAGTTAGCCTAGCTTAAACGTCATGAGCTAACATTGTACATCACATTTGCGCCATTTAAATCAACCAAATAATTCTAACAAATACAAGTGCTTTCTGAACAGAGAAATACTCACAAAGACGAAAGTCTCCTGAGGCACAAGCGTGAAAGGGCACGTTTAGAGTCAATATGAGCCGTTTTTCTCCCACATTTATGCCGAGGCGCTTCTTAAACAACCTTCCTAGAGACGTTACTCCAAAGACTAGTTCTAAGGTGAGAGTGCTCACTCGCTCACATAGCCGCAGGTACAACATAACAAAGACGGTTGCAAAACAGATGCCTCACTCTTATTAAATCTCACAATCCCAAACATTTTAACTGTTTTTAACATGGAATTAACTCAATTATTTATTAACTATGATCTAACCTGTGACCATATTTGTGTAAATCATCACCTTTAACTAAAAGGCATCACTAAGTAAACCAACATAGCCTACTGCTTTTTACACTGTATTTCTTCTGGAGCATCACAAGTTTCCTGGGCTTTTCCTTTATGATTATTTGGAGCAATGAAGCTATGTGATGGATAACTGAAGCGGGTTATAAATCAGTAATTTCAGCAGCAAAGTAGTAAGCTTAGAACATGTAGCTCAACCTGAGACAGTACAATGCAGGCATGCAGAAGGGCCTCAACTACAGGGGATACTGTATTTTGTTTTTCTTCTCATACTTTTAAGAAAACCTGTTCCTACTACAACAGTTTACTTTTGTTAAAACAATTGTAAAGAGTCAACAAGATAACGCTTTGGCTGAGGACACAATGTATGAGCTTCTGATCTGTCTTCAGAGGGAACATCAGAGGTATAAGGCTGAGACAGAAATACTTCTTTACTCGGTGCCAGAAGAGCATATTTGAAAACTACTGAGAACGGCAGAAGAAGAATAGCTATTATCTTCATAATAATAGTATGTTCAGAGAAGCCTTTACATGTTATAGTAAAGGCTCCTTTAATATGAAAATGAAAGAGCAGGGGAAGGTGGTGGGAGGGAGTTTTATCATAACAAACAGAGAAACAGGTTCAATAAGAAGACTGTTTATCTCAGTAGCTAATGGGGATCGAAAAAATAAACAAACAAACAAACTGTTATGAGTTTTGTGGGCGTTTGATGGTGGAGAAAGGAGGGGGCAAAAACAACAATGGTGAGAAGAGGAAGGTGCCCCACCATCATCACCACCACCCTAGCCCTTACACCCAGACACACACACACGCACGCACGCACGCACACACACTCTCTCTCCTCTATGAGTGACTCATTTGAGCAAGCTGTCAGCAGAATGAAGGAGAGGAGACAGAAGTAATGTAATGAGAGCAGTCTCGACACAGGCACGGCATGTCTCTGCCGCTTCACTGGTCACTACTACATCCCACAGAGAATCAAGAGTGTTTGCTTTTATCTGCTGTTGTTCCCTCCTCCTCTTCTACTCAGACTGTCGCCATGACAACAGCAGAGCTCCACCCAGGAAAAGAGATGTGTACATGGGAGAAGGAGGATTATTGGGGTCAGTGGTCTCTGCATGTGCCTCTGTCTCTCACGCATATTCATACACAAGCTTTCCCACAACATACTGTACGATTACGCACAAACGCATACCAGTACACTAACTCTGATACTTGATGTTAATGGAGCCGGACATTTGTGTTTTTGTTGTTTATTCAATTAAGCGCGACCCTGGGGACATGTTTTATAGATTGGTATGTGTACTGTGTGTAGCCCACCAATAACCTTATTTTGGTATGGGCCCTGAGTTCTTTAAATATGTTAACTGGATGTGTATTACAAAATAACAAATGCTACTTGCTGTCACTCTTTGGTATAAGGCTAACTTATACCAGAATAATCAAGACACTTTTTATGCAATTAACACTAGCAGGTCTATTTGGTCTGTGCAGTGTATTAAATAAAGACATAACCCGTTAGTGTCCATACCTCAGTATCACTCCCAGAAAAGGAATAAGAAAACACACATATGAACTTATAGAACTGAAACTTGTATTTCCACAATCAGTTAAATCCAAAGAGTTAATCACTCTGTATTACTTTTCTTTTCGTGTGAAATCAATTACAAATATAAGCTAAATCACGTGGGCCCACTCACCAAAACACACAAGCCGGCATGTAATGTATCAAAATAAAACAAAAGGTGCAGGCCTGAAGCGTGGCTTGGGAGTGATGCAGCCCAAAACTTTATGGCTGGTTGGAAGAAATAAAATAAAATGAGGTACCTCCAATTGTTGAAGAAACTTTCTTTAACAACTGTTACCAGAGAAGAAGCTGGGAACGATGGATGCTGGGTTCCTCCGCTGCCCTCGAGTTTCAGATCACAGGAGAAGAAACGACTCAGTGTAGACGGTCCCAAACGTAGCTACCTCCGTGCAGATGTTGATCTCCAAGCTTGATCCTCATCCGATCGTGCTGACAGCTGCTGAAAACATTCAGTTTGTGAACTCAGGATTGAGTTTCAAAAGGGCTTTCTGAAAGATTTCTACTGTGGTTAAACATTTCTCTTCTACAAATTTTGAGGATGTCAAAAGGAGTGACTAAATCAAGGATAAACAGAATGGAAGCAGCAGAGTCCTTCTGTCTTTTTTGAAATATTTTATATGGATCAGACTCCAAAATCGCTGAATCCCTGCATATCCCCTACTGCAACTTAAATCGCTTTAGCAAGTCCATTATTGTATGGTAGATTACCCTCCTCTCTCAAATTCTGTGCCTCTGATTTGTAAAGCTTAAAGCTTTCTGTCAATTTCATTTGTTAGCTCTTACATAGCTAACGTCTATTTACAGAGGAACCAGCTCATTCGTTTCTGAGACGGCACTTGTCTTGAGCCACCACTCACTTCTTAAAAACCCAACAGGAAGACCAGGTAACAAATTATTAAGAAATATGCAAACATAAATGGAAAACAAAGTATATGACAAAAACAGTTCTAACTGTTCAATTCTAACAAGCTTGAAGATCATTATTTAGTTTGACCAACTTCATCTTTCAACATAGACTGCACCCTGTTAGACATGTTTTCTTGAGATTTATTTAAGTCGTCTTCAGGAATTGTTCTCCAGGCTTTTTTAAGGACTAAGGTTAAGGACAGGATTCTTTGGATGTTGGCTGCCTGTTGTTCTGTTTTCTGCCAAAATGATTGCACACTAAGTAACATTGAATGCTAGGCTCTAGAATGGATTCATCCCTCTATAAAAGCTGTTACCACTGATTTCCAGTCCAGTTCTTGGTTAATTTGGCATATCTCAGGGTTTTGTCTATTTCCCATCCTTAAATATGGTTGCTTGACTTCCATGTTGACCATTTCTTATGAAGTGAACAGGAGAGGAATCAGCCAAAAAAGATAGATACATCTGTTAGACCCTATGTCAGATCTTCTTATGGGCATCAATTTCAGATTCTGGTCATCTGCTACAGTTTTTCAAAACTGCCATTTCTTCTTCTTCTGTTGTCCACCTTTTCAGTTTTCTCAATGCTTTTTTAAGGACACACCACGCACCATGCTGGGATATGAGAAGGGTTGACACTTTGGAAATAACCTTGGTGGTGCAAGCGTAGTATTTCAAGAGTACATCAAGCTGTCTTATCTTTGCCATTTTTTATTAAAAGGGAAAAAGGAAAGAATATATTTGTCTTAGGAATATGTCAGGTGCCGTAGTTGTTAAATTGTTGTTAAACTGCTGAAAGGGGGAACAAATTATTTGAAAAATAAACAAACTTTCAATGTAAAACTTTAAAAAGACTCTGGTTTTGGTTCCTTAAAAGCAAAATATAAAGACATGAGAGAGGGTTCAAGATGTTTACACTGTTCCAGTGTGTTACCTTAATAACAAGATGTATTTCTTCTACAAATAAAGAATCACATCTCGTGTCACTTTAAGAAATATCAAATCAAACATGATCTTACAGAAGTCTGTGAAATGAGCATCACATTACATGCAGTGGGGACTTGTGACGGGTTAAAGTAATGTGTCAGTGCCAACGAGCTTATCCTCTCCTGACATGATCACTTGGGGAGCGACTCCCTCCCCAGGCGGTAATGACAACACAACACAACCACCAACAATGTTGGGGATTAATTAGTTCAAACGAGAGCAGAAATCAGATTCTCTTGTCATTTTTAATAACATCAAGTTGCCTAAATCATATACGTTCCCGTCTCTTGATTAATTTAGGTGCCTATTATTACTGAACACAGACAAAAGCTAAAAGTAAAACAAATTCCTGAAACCTAGCCAAATAACAAATGAAAACAAATGGAAAAAGCTTAAAAACCTCTGAAGAGTTGGTCAATTAAACCTTGGTGTCTTGGTTAAAAGCCTTCATCCTCCTCGGTCCCCAAAAGTGGACTCCGCTGGATCATTATACTCCCTCCATTTAGGAAATGTAAAAGCCCACTCTAAGAGCTTACAACTTACAACTTCAGCACATCATATGCCAGCGGATATTTCTATGAGGACATTTTTTATTTGTTTGGTTTTGTTAAACCTAAAAATTAAAAGATCATGATTGTACAGTCTGTGGTTCTCATCAGGGGGCATTGTAACATTCACATTGTAAACCAGAGTTAAAAGACAAATAACATAAAAAACGATTGGGATTGGCATTACAGCATTGAATAAACTACAGCATTTCTTCACTGCTGTCAGCTTCCCAGGCTGGCAGTACGGATTAGTTGTCATATTTGATGCTATTTCACATTCTTGTTTAGCTTGATCCACAGTTGGCCAAAAAAAATCCAAAAGCTCTGTAGGGTCAGTGTTAATTATTGCTCATGGTCTTTTTGGACAAATCGGATCTGTCTGGGGGGTGGGGGGGGGGTAGTCATAAGTTCTCACAAATGACTGGGCAGATTTTCTGGTCCAAGTGGCAAGTTTTTTTGTTTTTTTTCTTTTTTTTTTTAATTCTTGATTGTCACTCCCATGTTGACATTTCAAAATCAAACCAGATTCTTGTTTATGTATATATATATATATATATATATATATATATAAATTAGTACGTGGAGTAAACAGTGATTCATGTTTTATGATGTGATTAATGTCAAATCTCTGAGTTGCACTGACTTTCTAAATTTTTCATGTACAAGGAACACAGACTAGGCTCAGTACAGAATAATCCCAGTTAAAATGAGAAGAAATGCTTTCAGGAGACATTATGTAAAACCAGATTGTTCATATGAGTTTAAGCTGCATTTTGATGTTTTTATTGGGAACTGTAAATTTGAATGGTATCCTTTGTAAAAACCCTGGGTTACTGATTTAGAAGACTGAAGGTTGATATCTAAACACTGGAAAGCTGACTTACACTTATCTGCTATAGTGACTGCACTGCATTTGACCCTTCAGTTTGACATCAGCCTCTTAACAAGCAGGGATAACTAGAGAATGTATATACAGTACAGCTCAGAACATCCTTATCTGTAACACTAGCTATTTGGACAGATGGCAGACTTGTACATCTTAAATTAATCTTCTAAAGGCAGAGCTGTTATTACTAGTACACAGAGCAATGAGGGGGGAATCACATGTTTTTTCCAATCAATTGTTCCATGAAACAGACAGTTCGGCCAATTTATATTCCTACAGTATGTAACCATTTGATTGAACTTCTTGTTGCTCATCTGTGACTTAAAGAAGGAAGCTTTTTGTCTTCTGTAACCTCCACAATCTGGTATATGCAGCCATCTTGTGGTTGTCAGGGAGCATTACAAACTCACAGCCTGCCAACATAGTCAATAACCACAATCCCTGAAGCCGAACATCTCCTTGCCCACATTGCGTCCCTGACTCCATGATATGAATAATGCATTAATTCATTCAATGAAAGAAAAACACCTGGTGCCATTCCACAGTTAATTGGATCCATCAAGCATGAGATGAAGGAGCACATGAACGGTTGAAAACTGGTTCAATTATCCACCCCTGCCAAGGTTTGGGACGAGCCTTTTATCTTTGTTCTGTCTCACAAACTGAGGAGCTGTTTCATTCAACATGTGCAATATCAGAGCTGTGTTTTAACATGTATTATATATCGTTCAACAACAGCTGAGGGAGAACAGTCCATTCTCATACTTTAAATGGCCTTGAAACTAAAAAAAAACCCAATAATCATAAGAATCAGTACTCTTTTTTTTTTGTTTAAACAAATGATTAAGATGTCACTTTAGAGTAAAACAGCCAGTGTGACAGACTAATAGCATGATAACTACTACATAGCAGCTTCTCACTTTTAGCATGTTATATCTTAAGCATGTGGTATCAGGAAGGCTCACAAAAAGCTACAGTTTAGTCACTGTAAAATGTGTTCAGACAAATCTACAAATCATTTCTTTCACTCATGCTTGATTATACTCATGCCAGCAACTACAAATAATTGAATCAATATGTCTTCTTTGCTTAAATACTCAATTAAAATTTGATCTAAATAACTTCAGGTATTTTCTAAGCATCTGTAAACTGGAGAGAAACATCCAGCACAATCATCAATAACACATCTACCCAATAATCCTATTATTTTACTAAATTGGACCAAGAAAACCAGATGTTCCAATGAACCATTACATTTACAACATTGTTCTCGCTAAGTTCAAAGACTGATGATCATAAATCCCTACAGATACATTTTCTGTAGCTTGGCTTCTGAGTGATCATTTCAACTCTGAACCAGGAGATTTAGGAGATAAGAGGATCAAATGGAAACCATTATAGCAGTTTAAATTCCTAAAATACAGATTCAGTAAAAAGTTTTTATTAGTAACCAAATTCCCATTTTACTGCACTGGCCTCATTTATACAACACTCAAAAAATAAATGCACACAAACACACTTAGTATTTTTTTAGGAATAATTTATTGCCAGTAAGAAAGCGTGAGCTTGTGGCAGTATTCAATAAAAACCTTAACAAGACCATAGCATTGCTCAGACACACACAGACACCTGAAAAAGTCACGCGTCCACGGATAACTCTGCACTATAAATATATTGGGTCCCATTATCTTGGTGGAAAAATAAAGAGGTTCCAAAGTCAAAATGTACAAACAAATAAAAAAACACAAGAATATGCAGTCGTTCATTGAAGACCCTTTTTGAAATGAGCAAGAGACAATAAACTTTACGAGTACACCGTGTTCAGAAAAGCCACGCTCTTCTTTTTTTTTTTTTTTTTTTTTCTTCCTTTAGTGAATGTAAGCACAGTAAGGCTGATGTCACACCATTTTACTCTTTTTCATTAAAAAGAAAAGCATAGAATATCTACAAAACCTATTAACCTTTTAAATCAAACTGTACATTTAAATTTACATTGAAAATGAAGACTTGTATAAAAAGATTTTTCTTGGTGTTGTGTATAGAAACAAAGATCTTGTCATGAAATGTTCTTTTTTTTCATGATACACATATTTTTTGTTGTACATTGAAATGTTGATCCTTCAAAAATTAAAATACACGTCCTGTGTGAGATGAAAGTTACTTAAAGGGGACAAATTATGCTTTTTTTCCAAAACTATATAATCATTATGGGATACCAGTAGAGTGGCTTTACATGATTCAGCCACACTAATCTTTTATGCAATCACTTCCTTCATCTTGTTCAAAATAAATCTGTTTAGCTGTGTTTTAACCCACGCCACTGACAGCCCACTTTCTTCTGATAGACAGACTGTGAAAGCCTTTAATAGTGAGTGCCTCATCCTCTTGCTGGAGTGAAGTGTCTGACGGCAAACTGTTTTGTATTATAGTGAATTTAGTCTTCCAATCACAACATAGATACGTTTTTCTATATGAGGCCATTTTTCCATGTGTATGCAAGAGAAATTAATTCAAACTCATCAGCTGTTTTTAAATAACAACAATACTGTAGCAAGTAAAGCGTTATTCTGCTATATGTTTTTGTGTTTGAATGCTGCATTACATAAACACCTACATAACTGTTAAAGTAGTATTTCTTATAGAAACATGTATATTCATTTATCAAGAGCAGTAGTTTGATTTTGTGGGTGTGCTGGATTAGATGACCTTATTAGGAAATTCCTCACTGCTTACATGAGCTTCACATTTAAGTAGAAAAAAGGTTCAAGAAGTCAAAAGCCTGAGTTTCTGGCTCCCAGGGATTACTTTTTACATAAATTTACTTCATTCTTAGACCTTATTTTATATAAATATCTGACATTACGGTGGAAAATAGATGAAAGCATAAGAAGTCCCCCTTAAAGCAATGCACCAACTCAAAGGTGCCGGAGTTGAACCAATAAGATGTGAAGAGGTTACAGAATTACTTATTATTTTCTCTGGCCCTCAGTCTCAACCCCTGTACATGTACCGTACCATATGTGTGTCGTGCTCTTTTGTGTCCGCATACTGTGCGTGTTTAGTGTTGTGGTGTGTCAAGGGCTACCATAAGGTGTAGCTGTGGGTTCAGGCACTTTTGTTTGGATCCAGTGTCAGACTTCAGTGTGCTGTTGGGAGTCCAGCGCCGGGATGGCCAGCCGCTCGAAGTGGCCCTCATCGCCGCTCTCGTAGTCGCTTATCATCACCTCAGACTCCTCGCAGCACGCCGACATGTCCGAGCAAGAGGCTGTGGATGTGTACAGAGACATGGACATGTTGTCCAGAGCTGAGGAGTCAAATTCCCGACTACAACCTAAAGGGTAGCCTCCTCTATAACCACTCGTGCCCATGGTGGATGCAGGGGTGATGGTAGCAGAGGTGGAGTTAGCACCCTGTCCCTCAGTGTCGCCCCCTTCACTTGGGTAGGAGTGATGCGGCAGATACTGGTTAAGGCTATAGAGCTGGGGTAGCGCCGGGCGCTGGCGGACTGCACTTGAGTTGCCATGCGCGTCCAAATCTCTGCCGATGGGTCGCAGTGTTTCGCATCGGTCGCTGTACTCTGGCAGAGGTGGCGGCGGTAGGTCATCGTTTGCAGGGAAGTCCTCTGGCGGCGGCGGGAAATCACTCTCTATGTCTAAGCCACCAGGATAGTAATCTGTGTCGATGGCACTCGGGTCATTGTACAGAGGGGCAGGTGACTCCACAACCTCATAATGTGGAAACTCCTGGATTCCAGGAAGCTGAACACTTGGCATCCAATCAGATGTGTCCCAGTGATATCCTGTTTGATAATGAAAGATCAAAGCATAAACATCTGTGTTAGCACTGTGCAGGCAAAGTCAAACAATCTTATCCCGTTAATAACGGACACCAAATGCAGTCATGTTAATGTTAAAAACCCACACCATGCAAGGGGAACATGGGTCAAAGTCACACCAGCACAAAAAGGTTTAACACGCAACTTTTTTTTTTTTTTTTTAAATCTCCTTACACACAGCAGGCGTTATTCACAAATGTAAAAACACAGTTAAAAAAACAAAAACCAACAAAGAAAAAAACAACAACCAAAAATTCACATACAGTTATCCACATTCTTTCTTCAGCTATAAAATATTTTTTTGGGATTCATTGTGATATATGAATATATAGCTATATATTTATATATATATGGTCATAAATAACATTAATAAATCTTTACAAATATGATTTGGGGGCAAATATAAGAAAATATTACTATTGTTAGAGGTCTATGTCTGGACATTTTCAATATATTCTGTTAAAACCAGGAACCTAAAACTCCAGACTTCTTGGCCCACGGTCCTGCAGGTTTTAGATGTTTCTGTGCTTCAACACACCTGCCGTAAATTCATGGGTAATTGTGTAGAACTTAACAAAAAGCTGTTTGATCCATTAAATCTGAATCAGGTGTGTTGGAAAAGGAAATAATCTAAAACCTGCAGGACAGTGGTCCTCAAGGACCAGAGTTTGTGATCCTTAATTTAACCTTGTAACACCTGAAATACAGGTTTGAACTTTATAACCACTTAATCTGTATTGAAAACAGATTTCTGTTTTACCAAGATGGGCTACATGCAACCACTTCAATCCAATCAAATGAACAAAAAAAACAAAAACAAAACACAAAGGGTTATATAAATACATTTTGTGAACATATTATGCACACCCACACAAACACAAATGAGAATATTTCTAGTTAGTTGCTGAGCCAACATCTTTAATCATATAACATATATAATAATCTTGTCAGCGCCAAAACCATGCAGGGGAGCGCTTTGGGGGTTATGACTAATCTCACAAAGACAGACGCAACACCTCATAAAGCTACTGCGGCGTAAAAAAAAGCTCAGCGTCATACCAGCTTCACCTTACAGAGGAGGTTTTACACACATTCATCAGGCTTTGGGGATTAGTGGTTAAAAGTTAGAGGATGGGATCAGTGGGACAGCAGTGAACAAGCAAACAAAGAAGAAAAAAATCACCTCTTGGGTTCTTGAGATCATGAGCCAAAAAAGACTCTTTAATTTGAGGCAATAAGAGGGAAAAAGAGAAAGAACAAGTTACATTAAAATCTAAGAAGAATGAACAATTTGCTAAGTACATGAATGAAATGAGGACAACGAAACACTTAAGGGCACGTGATGGGTGGCAGGTAAATTAATGCATGACAGCTTTGCCATTTTCTTAAACAGACTTCAGGAGGTATGTTATCAAAAGTTAGAAAATAAGTCCTAAAAAACTAGTGGCAAGGACTGACTGCCAGTTTCATTTTATGTTTACATATCTTTTCAATTAGCGGCTAAATGTAAAACTGAGGACATGAGGTTTGTCAGTGTAAGATAATGGCAGCATTACAACCAACACTTCACATCCCAACACCAAGGACAACACTACCAGCAGATGGAAGCTGGAAGAGTACCTTCTCCTTCCACCGTGTCAATAACAGAGTTGACAAGGTGGATTACTGTCACTATGGAGGCTTGTGAGGGGTAGAGGACAGGAGGGTGGGTGAAAGAGACCCAGCATTAGTACAAATGCCATTAGCAATCATAAAGATAGAGAAAAAAAACACATGGAATGTGGTGGGACTGATCGAAACACATGTGACACTTTCCACAAATATCACTGTCCTTGTTGCTAGGCACATTTTTTAGTCCTTTTCACATCAACACTGAGTGTCTGAGGAGGTTTTATGGAAGTGGACAAGACAATGTCAGAGGGAAACACACCAGCATGTGTGTGCATGTGCGTTGTGAGGGAATGGGGAGGGAGGGGGATCTCGTTTGCTTGTGCAAGATAACACACAACAACAGTATACAGAGGAGCTAGAGGGTGCCACTGACAGTACAGATGGAAGAATCAGTGAAATTCCCCAGAGATATGAACACATTTCCAACCTCACAAATAGAGGCACGTTGTGTGTGTATTCAAAAAAGAAGAACTGCTTATTAGAAATATGTATTCTGTTTCTGATTCACATTTATATTTACTTCGATTTATGAAGGTGCAGGTGAAGATTTTGATGACTTGTGAACAGGAGAACCATCATGACATCCCAGGAATGACTGATAGGGAATTAAACATGATAAAACATAAACATAAACATGATGATGAAGGAAATGGAGAACATAAGATAAGTGTCTATACCCTTTTGAAATGTTCCTTGTTTGCTTCAAACATCCATTTGTAGCTACAGTTTGACAACAACAAAACAAAAAGAAAGGCATGCTGGTAAATAAAAAAGAAATAAAAAAAAAGTTAAAATAAAAAGAAATGATCTGGTGATTGATTTTCAAACAAGATAAACATGCTGTTTGTGAAAGTCATCAAACTCTTCTTTAAGCACAACTCATATAAGCTTTGAAGTAAAGGAATAGATAAAATAGGATTCCAATGTTTTGTTTTGAAATAAATAATCCCAGAAGAATTACACAGTGCAGGCTGCTGTGATTGCTTCCGTCTGTACCAACACCGATTGAGGACTTACAGGCTGAACCCCCTATTTAAAACCTTGTTCTGGATCTGTGGACTGTTTTGATCCATATGGGAGCTGAAGCCCCGCAGCAAAAAGAAAGAGAAAAGACACGTGACCCCACATCTGCTACTGGGCCATCCATTCTGAACATGCAAAGTGAAATGTTAGCATTTAAATCAACAAGGCTCCAAAAAAGACAAAGGCAACTGTTGCAAAATCCCACAAGCTCACCACACAAAAGAAAAAATGATATAAGAACTCATTACCAAATGTTACAAAACAAAATATTGTTTTCAAACTATGCTGTCTGGTTAGTTTTTCCTCAAATGGTGCGAGGGAACAAATTGAAAGTGGCAGCATACCGTTGTCATCACAGGACTCGGACTGGAATGAGCTGAGGGACTGGACCTCAGACATGCTGCCTCTGGTGTTATAGGGCTGACAAGCACTGTCCTCCACAGACTTCTTGGTCAGGCATGGATCCAAGTCCACCACTTTAGCTGGAGGAGAAAGCATGGTATAACTGTAGTCTGCAGCTTTCATTGTTATGCAGCTTTCTCTGTTATCAGTCAGATTTTGATTAGCAAAAAATTCCGTCATTTCTTGTTAAAAATGAAATTTTTCTACATTCAAACTTATCAATGATTTTTAAAAAAATCCTTCAAGAGATTAGTGTTAGTATTATGAGTTGAATCTTTGTCTAAAACAATGAGAAACTTTCTCAGCATAAAGAGATTCCATCCCATAATAAATAATTACAAGTCGAGGGATTGCACGAGGCTTGCTGTCTGCCTTTACAAGCTGCATTCACTCGACAAAATCATTTATTTACTTAGTATCTAATAACTGAGCTATTTTTATTTAGCCTTCAAAACTCCAATGGGTAATTTCCATGTTGGTTCTCTCTGGTCTTTTTCTTTATTTAAAAAAGCAACTGTGGTGTCATTTAACACCTCATTTTTCACTAAAGCTCTGTGTTTTGCTATTCTTTGTTGAAATCTTCTGTCTGGTTTATTTCTGGCCTTATGCCACCAGTTGCGTCGATTCAGTGATGCAATATAAGATCTGAAATCTGCACAGGCTGTTTTATGTTGACACACATGAAGAGATAAGAAAAAAAGTTAACTGCTCAGTTTATAGTCAATTTTAATTCACTGTTTTTAGTCCATCTGCTGGATGTTCAAATAAATATTGGGATTAATTTTTTCTGGCATTCAGAGATAATTTCTTGATCTAATCCTGTGTATGTTTATGTGTACTTCATCCCAGCAGGATTGCAAGGATTAGAGAACTTGCTGACATCTGAGGCTCTGACATTCAAGCAAATGTACAGTAGAGAGTTCTCATTAAATGTAATCATAGTCATTTGAATTCAACTCGGTGCCTATGATCAGGTAAGTAAAGCTGTTGTCACCTAGAGGCAGACTTACTGTCGTAATCATAGTCCCAGTTTGGCTTCTGGATTGAGTCACTGTCAGAGACAGAGTTGGATGGAGGTGGAGGAGGGAGATTGGGCGCCACACTGCACACAGCCACGGTCTTGCGATGTCCGTGTACAGATTCTGGGTTGAAGGTGGTGAACTCAGGGTGCTCTGGGATGGCTGAGCCTTCAAATGAGTTTCTGTCCAAGTTGTTCCGTGAGTCGCTTGGAATGCTGGGAGTATAAGAGATGGGACGCACGGGTACCTGAGGAGGGATGTCTGAGTAGATGTTCTTGTTTATTTTAGCGTCAAAGTAAGGTCGCTGAAGAAAGGAGTGAGGCATGCTGGAACTTCCAGGATGTTTGTCATCGTCATCTGTCTTTGACTTGCTGCGACACACCTTCTTGCGGATGATGATGAAGAGGAGGACCAGGATGAAGATGCTCGACACAAACACCACGATACCGATCACCTCTTCCAAGCCGATGTTCCAGGAGGTGGAGACGAAGTCATTTCGGACAGCTGCGCGCTGTTCACACATCTGACCATTGAAACCTAGCGAGCAGTTACACTTAAAGGAGCCGTAAGTGTTCTGGCACAGCCCTCCATTGGCGCAGGGGTTCTTGATGCACTCATCTACGTCGCTCAGACACCTGGATGACAAATTAGATTTTGGTGAGGAGTCCCAGAGAACAAAAGGCTTTATATAACCAATGATGCAATAGGTTACATTGTCTAGTTGCAGAAATTTAATATATTCAAAGTCAAAATGGGCATACCTGTCTCCCTGGAAACCTGGTTCACACTCACATACAGGACCATCCAGACTGTCGATACACTTGCCACTGTTTTTACAGGGGTTGTCTCTGCAGTATGGACCTAACTGGCACCTGCACTCATTACAAAACAAAAGTGGCAAGATGTTGTGTCAGTGGTGGATTTCTGAAGGCTAAATTGCCGCATAATATATTACTATGTTACCACATTATACTTTATAACAACCTCCTCTCCTGTCATCACAACACATGCAACACCCTTTTTCCTGCAGGGCAACAATGTTCATATTATGAAGATCAAAAGAAAACAGTGTGATACCTCTGTCCTGAGTACTGCCCTCTGCACTGGCAGTAGAAGTCATCTGCACGAGGAACACAGGTCCCGCCGTACAAGCAGGGGTTGGAGGCACAAGGACTTATGGCAATCTCACAGTGTGCGCCCATGAAAGAGGCAGGACACTTGCAGAAGTAGCCTGAAAAATTAACACAGAAAAAGGTTAATGGGGAAAACAGCATTGAGCCTGGAGCAAGGTGACATTTTTTCAATTACAACTGTAATAGAGCCACGACATTTTGACTTTTTAACTGTGCAAGAGCTACAACACATTTTGTAGATGTTTTACAAAAAGCCTTTAATGCTAAACAGATGCAGATCAAATGCTCAGTTTACTTTCATAGCAAACAGCAATAATGACAAATTTACAGAGCAAATCAGAAAAACACAGTTTAAATTATGATAAATGTGCTTTGATAGCAGAGGAATGCAGAATTATATGCCTCAAAGATTACTGGCCTTAAATCACATTTTAAGATCAAAAGTTTCGCCATATTTTGCAGACATTTACCTCCATTAGGCAGTGAGGTGCAGCTCCCTCCATTGGTGCAGGGGTTGCTGGAACAACTCTCAGCAGGTGTGAGTGCACAGCCTGGTGCCACGTCCACAATGTCCTCCAGCACAGCGTGGGCCCGGTGAGCTCTGGTGTTGAGAGGTAGCTCCTGGCCATTTAATGTGATGGCCTCCATGCAGCCACGGAGCCCATTAGTAATGGGGAGGCTGCGACCAAGGCGAGGGTTGCTTTGTTGGCGTACATGACCGCCAAAGTAAATGCTGTTGTCGAGGTTTAAGGTACGCAGAGTGCCCGGAGCTGTACCAGAGGCGGCATGCACCCGGTCCAGGACCAGTTTAGCATAGTTACCATCCACTTCCAGAGAGACAGAATGCCACTCCCCATCACTAACTTGAGCGCTGTGGACAGACACCAGGCCGGGACCACTGCCACAGTCAAACTTGTACTGGAGACGGCCGTTTACTATCTGTTTCAGACAAGAAATACAGAATTAGGACAAACAGATTCTATCTATTCAACATAGAGTAAATCACACCAGGTTAACCACCTCATCTGTTCTGACCTTTTCACATGACTTAAACACACTTAAATCAATAAAATCTGCCTCCAGCACAGGACACATTCACTTATTGGTACGCAATGAAACCAAAGAAATACAGGAAACAACAGCTTTATACATCAATATACTTTAACTTCTGCTCAAGTCTCAAAAACACACACTGCAGATATGAAAAGCCTTTTATGGAAGTCTGATAATCAAAAACTGTCTCTTATCCAGGCAGCGTCTTTGTCTGGCATGCAGACTCTTATACCAGACAGCCTCAAAAAGGAATGTGTGGAAAATTGCAGTCTGTTTCCCTCCCAGTACTAAAATAGCTTGTGTGTGTGTTTTTTAACTCACCACCACATTCCCATAGTCCCTTGTGTGAAAGGAGTTTTAAAATGGCTTTTTGACCCTTCAGCATAACTGGTTCATACACATGGCCGGTTGGTCTCATAGTAGAGAATACCAGTTTATTAATGCCTTCTGATATGGAAATGTTATATGATAATGTAGAGACTGGCTAAGAAGCTCAGAGGAACAGTTTATGTACACGCATCTATGATGACCAAGGTTATTGATTTAATTTGAGAGGTGAAATGACTAATCTAGTTAGTTATTGGGCTGGAAAAGAAGGTTAACACGCACCTCAAGGATACTGTAGTCAGTCCCTTTAGCATACATGACAGTAGCATGGCTGGAAAAAGTCCTGAGCCTTAGAGATAGTTTCATCAGCTCCTTGTTCTCATTCTCCATCAGACGGTACTTCACATAACCACTTCCGCTAAATGTCAACGAGTGGCCATCTAATGGTAACAAAAAAGGCATTGTAAATCTGGGAAATCAGACATTGAGTGTTATTTTTACATTAGTTTCATCATCACTATCAGTAGAGGAAGTCAGAGAGAGAAGGATATAACTATTCATGATAACAGATAAGGATCCTTACCAGAGCACTTGCCCTTTTTGCCTTCTGGACACACACAGCTGTACACAGTATCTATAGGATCTGCTACACAGTCCATGCCCTCTGGGCAGGGGTTGTTTTCACACAGGTTGTTCAACACAGGACATTTACCACCTAAAGACCAAAATAACTCAACTCAGAATAGGAGTTCAAATACAATAACAGTAAATGTATGCATTTACATGTGTATATGAGATAAATTGGTGTACCGTCACACTGGCAGGTTGCGGTTCTCTGGTGTTTTGGGGTGACAAAGCTGAGGCGGGATGTGCTGTATGTGGACATAGCAGTTTTATCCAAGGAGATGACCTCATCGCAGAAGTGCAACGGGCAGTCAAGACCAGCGCAGAGCTTTTGCACCACCCGCACAATGCCAACGCCCGTCATTTCCTCGATCACAGCTGCAGAAGAGTTCAGCTTGCGGAAAACAACCTGAGAAAAAGGGAGCAGCAATGGCTCAATTAGGGGAATGCCTGCTGGAACGAGAGCTCTGTTTATCCATTAACAACCGGAAAATTAATCAGAAACTGTTCTGAAAATTAATAATGACTTCACAGTACTTTTTTAATATGACACATGTTAATAGCAATTAGTTGATAAGTCTTTTAATGGAACGAGTAATTTTTCATGGAAAAACTCTCAAAACTAGCTGCTTCAAGTCATTTAATAGTGTGGTTTTATTTTGGCTGGTCTTACCTCCTGAGACTGGTAAGGGCTGCCAGATCTTTCTAGTGTCAGCAGGACATCCAGATCTCCTTGCTCTGAAGGCTGCAAGCTCACTAACTGAAGCTCACTCCTCCTAACCCCCGCAATGTTTCTCAGCGCTCGCTGGAAGTTGCGCCAGTAGTCCCCGATAAACTCTTCAGGAGCAATGCTTGCAAAGCGTACTGCGATGGAGTTGTCCAGGGCCTGACGAGTCGCTTGACGAACATGTACCGTGACGTCGGCAGGTGTTGTGAAGCGTCCGTCAGTCACTGTCACATTGAGAGGATAGTGGCCCACATCCAGCGGCTGGAGAGCAATAACTTTTCCATCAGAGGCTGACACTGAAAACAAGGCACTGCTCTTGTCTGCAGGTGAGAAGGCTGAAGGGGCAAGGCTGTAGATTAGAGTATCATAAATGTCTTGGTCGGTGCCATGGATCTTCCCCAGGACACCCCCAGGGTATTCATCTCCAGCAATAGAGACAAAAATGTCCAGTGGTAGTACTGCTGGAGGGTAGACGCTCTCTTCAATTATACGCACGTTGATGAAGGTGGTAGAGAATAGCTGGGGTTTGCCACTGTCTAACACCTGAAAAGAAGAAAAGAGTAGGACACACAAGCTTTATCTTTTTTCTAACACCAGAGGGCAATCAAGCTCTTGCACTTCTCATATACCTCAGTTAACAGACTCTGCACTTTGCAGATGCATCAGATAATAAAGCCAACAAAACATTAACAAGATCAAACATTTCAACTATCACGCTCTCATAGTAATGGGCATTGGTACAACTGGAAAAACAAACAACAAAAATTACTCCAATCTAAGCGTGCAAAACCACATCATACTGATCATTTCATGTCCCATCTGCCCACACATATTCTCTGTTCCTTCCTCTGAGGTGACATATGATCAAGCCAAATCAAAGCAAATGTCTGTTTTTGAAGATTTTCCTATGATACACACTCTGAAGCAGCAGCTTTACATATGCCTATTCAGATAAACTTTCTATATGAAGTTACTTACAACAAACCTTATATAAAATACAAAAGGAACGGGATGCTGAGAGGGTTAGTGGCTGGGAGGAAAAGTGAGTGATGAGAAATAGAACGGAGGGAAGACGAACAGAGCAGATTGTTTTGGCTTGACACGTAAATCAATGCATCCCCTCAACTCTGGTCTCTCCTTGGTTCTGTGACTCACCTGAGCTTGCAGCAGGTAGTGTTCTTTACTCTTCCTATTCAGTGTCCCCACAGTTACCAGAGCTCCCTGCTGATTGATGTGAAAAGCGTCACCCTCGTTCCCGTCCACAATGGTAAATGTGAAAGGTGGGCCGTTGTGAGAAGCATCACGATCGGTTACAGTGAGCTGAAGAACACTTGTGCCTTTTGGTCGATTCTCCTGAGGGACACAAGAGTGTTGTGGTGAGATGAGGCGCTGGATATGTGGCTCTCTCATTTTCCGTTGTAAAAATGTCTTTTAATAAGTTAAGATATCCACTGACAGAAAAGGGCTGAGCTGCAAACATAACTGTTTTGAATAAGCTGTACATTTGGGGAAAAAAAGAAAAATTCTATTATAGCTACATCTGCATGTGTGCATCTGATGAATCTAACGGACTCTGGCCATTCCAGGTCAAAACAATCCTTTAACTTTCCATTTAGCATCATCATCCGGGTGAACAGTAGCAACACATCCATACACACTTAAGAAAGGATAATGGGAACTTCTCAGCTGCTTGCTATGTACAGTGTGGAAACAAGTTAGTGAATTAAAAAAAGTGTCTGAATATCTTCACAGTGATGAGGCCACTGATATCATGAATAGCTTCTTTGCAATATAATGTTATAATGTAGCTGAAATCATTATTGTGCAAAAAAACAGCCCCATGGTTGCAAACTTGTACTTTTGATCAGAGCAATAAATTCCATGGGTGGCCTTAGATGGGGAGCAAAGTGAAAGATGGATTACTGCTCCTCTAATTTGATTAAGCTGGCACTGCTAATTGTCAGCTGTCCTTGTTGACAAACTTGTCAAACATGTTTTGGTTTCTGATCAATAATGGGGTAAAAAGAACACATCAGTTATATTTTAAAAAAAGGCCTTCATCTTTTATTTTTCTGTTCCTAAATGGAATACAGATCTGACACTTTGTTGAATCTTTCATGTCCTGACTCTGTACTACTTTTATTCTCACATGTTGAAAAAACTATTGATTTTCCAGGTGGCGTGCACAGTATGTGCATCCTTTGTGTTTTTCCTTTCCAGACTTAGTGGGATTTGGACTATACTTTGATCCTGGCTTCATGCTGAGTAAATTAAAGCCAGACAGAAGGTAAAACAATGTTTCATGTTGATCCACTTTGTGTATCATCTATACATCTTGTAAAAAAAAGAAAAGGAAAAAAAAGACAAAGCCTTTTGTTTAGAAAATATGACTAGTATACAAAATTGTCTTAAACATGCATTCTATACAATAGCCAGTAGGGGGTGACTTATCTGGTTGGAAATATAAGTGTAAAAAAATTCAGCGGGTGGATGATCAAACTCGTCATGGGTGACAGTCATTTTTCATTTTACATCATGTTCATTTAAAAGAACGTGATGTTTGTTTACGAGTTATGGTCCCATTTTGATGGACTGTATTTAGCTGCAGACCACTGGAAGTACTGAGACTCTGGAGGTCCTTTTTAGATCTACTGCTCAGTGGTAATTTCAGGTTTGAAAAGAATTTAATGAAATACTATAATGCTAGTCCACAAAACAATCAGTGGCATAGTGTCGATTTCATAGTGGTTTAATGAACATAAAGAAAAAATTGCAAAAGTATCACCTTCTCTTTAACCTTTGGAATCTGTTCTTATTCACCCTTTCTCTTGATCTCTAAAAGTGGGCTAAAGGTGAATCTCCTTTTTATTCTTCTCACCCTTTTTCAGCTGAGAATCTTGCACATCACTCCTATTCAGTCCTTTCTTTCCATCCCTGATCTGCATTCTCATACTTAAGATGCAGCCCCTGTCTTTCAATTCCCTCATCCCTGTCTTTCCCCCTTCTTCTTACTTCTGTTCTTGCTCCATCCTCCAACTTGCTTCTTGATATTCTAGTCCCACAGCCTTCCATTATTTCTCTCTGCTAATCCCTCTCTGTGTCCACTGCCGTCCCTTCTGCAACTCCTCCTCCACTTCTTCCTCTCAATCTATCCTCACTCTCTCTAATCAGTTTTCTGCTCTGACCTCTCCCCTGCCCCTCACCTGGATGATGAGGCTGTAGTTGGCCTGGGAGAAAAGAGGCGGGTTATCATTGACGTCTGAGATGTCGATGTTGATCATGGCGCTGCTGGAGAGAGGGGGCACTCCGTTGTCTGAGGCAACCACCATCAAAGTGTACCCAGATGTCTTGAGAGAAAAAGAAAGCCAGAATTACCATACATAAGCAAAGCCGTTCTTCCAAGCAATAATGCAGAAGAGATCACTAAACAAGTCGCCCTATTAGGTCTGGCATGAATCTGATTGGATTCTGCATGGACTGCATTTAGCTCCTAAGTGGATTACAACATGGTATGTGAACAGTCAGCATTGTATTTGCTGTTTCTCTTACTCTTTCTCTGTCCAGCTGGCGAGCAACTTTAAGCTCCCCTCGCAGCAAATCAATGGTGAACGGGCTGCCTTGGTTACCATCCACAATGGAGTAGCAGATGTGATTGTAGGAAGGCCCGTCAGAATCCTCAGCCATCACCTTTGAGTCACACAAATGCAGGCATCAAAATTAATTAATCAGCAATCGATAAAGAAGGCTTGCTCACATGTGCTGTTACAGTATAAAAACCTGTTTATTAATCAGCCTTTCGATTAATAGTGAAATGCTAAATAAGCACACAGTTTTAATTCAGAAGAAATTTATTTTGTGATGGATTTCTTATTTCTCATTTTTGCAGTATTTATGTTTTTGCTATGAAAGCCTATGTTTAGGCCACATGGTGAGAGTTTTCAGATAATGCATCCATTATCGTCCTCCAGAATGAAACATCCAAGTTACTCTTTCTTGGAGGAAGAGATATTTTGTCAGTCCCAATACAGCCTAAAGAAGAAATGTGATGATTCCATTTAATAAAATGTGCTGCTACTGGCTAATCCATGTTTGTAGTATTTCTATGTTGAAGCAACACAAGTCTTAAGTGCTCTTCATGCCTTTCCCACATTTACCACAACTGCAAATGATGACATTAATGACTGACTTCATGTGAATTTTATGTCTTATGTTCATGTCTATTACAGGTGGTAAAATAACTTTAGCTGGTACTTTTGGTTGAAACAAATATGATTTTAATATACTGAAATGCTCTTTTTTGTTTATTAGTTATTCAAAAGATACTGATGTACATTTTAAGCTGATATAGAGCTTTTACTTTTTCTACATAAATTATATGAAAAGTGACTATGTAGTGGAATATATGGATTATACCCCTAAGGATGGAAGTTAATAATATAATCACCATCTGATGCGTGGCAGGGTTGTGGCCTATAGAACATTTCTTGTGAAACCTTCATCTTAAAGTTGGGACACCTGAAATGATTATCAACCCTATAAAGCCAAACGTTTAATATTTGATACATACAGTTTGAGACATTTTGGATCACTTTATGGTAAAAAACTCATATTCCTGCATTATACAATATGATACTTGTCTTCTGCCCCCTAATGGATACCAGGAAGTAGAAGATTATAATACAATAATTTTGACATGTAACACGGTAATAAATGGACTTTGAAAATCGATTAGTCGTGACGTCATCGTGACAATATCAGTAATGAAATAAAAAAATCCAATCTCGAAATAGAAATTGTAAAACATGTGTGAGATGTTATTTGTATATTTATGTTCCATACATGAGTGTTTTCTGTTGTTTTTTTTAACTTGCTTATATTTTTTACATTGTGTGGGCTCTATTGTCTGGGTCCTTTATTGTTCAGCAGGTAGATGAAAAAGAGGGTCAGGGAGAAGTCGGTATTGAACCTGGTCTGGCTGTGTTTATGGGGTGGCTATCTTACTGGGCAAACTAAACACTGCTCCCCCAAACCGGGCTGGGGGAGGGCGAAGCGAGGTGATTACTCTTCGGTAAAGCAGCAGCTAGCTTTGGGGTTGGCTCCCTTCTCCCCATTTATGCTCGATGCAGAAGACGGATATGCAGACAGTCTAGTCTGTGTCCTGCATCGGTTTCGCGCGTAATTTGGTGCTTTTTCAGGGTCCTTGCACATCCGTCACTCGACACAGAAGAAAGATCAATACCACTGGAAACCGTAGTGGCAAGAAGAAGAAGAAGAGAACGGTAAAGAAAAAAAATGCAGAAGGAAGCAGACGAGGACAAAAACTGCATATGTTGAGCAAGCTTTTGAAATAAGGCTATGCAAGTGTTCAGGGTGTGTTGGGTGGTTAGAAACAACTTTATAGCGATGCATTACCTCCGCCAACTGGTGTCTGAAACTAACGTCGGATTACGGGAGTAACTATGAAATCAGCACTGCCCACTAGTGGAGGTAAACCATGGGAACATAAAAGAGTATAAAAAGTATGAGGACGGCGATTCATGAGAATGTTGGAAACGGATGTCCCTATTTACGTCCTTAAGTGGTGAAACAGACACTGGACTCTACTGAAACTAGAAGAGCTGTGTGCTGTTTATTGCTAAAGCTTGTAGCAAAAACATTCACCTTTAAACAGGCATCTTCTCACAGCTAACTTTCTCTGCTCTGACATCTTCCATTACCCTCCCGTTCTGACGCAGACTGTAAAAGAAATGGACGAACTGTGAAACCACATGACCTGTAGGTGAGAGGGGGGCTGTGAGCGTGGGGACGGATGATTGACACCCTTCAAACTCTGAGCTACGAGCTAACAAAGCTAACC
>JAOXYM010000004.1:17493517-17518162 GCA_028567055.1 Leptatherina wallacei | reverse complement strand
ATATATATATATACATACATATATATATATATATATATATATATATATATATATATATATATATATATATATATATACATATTTTTCTTTCTTATTGTTGTTATTTATTTTACTTTGAAAGTTGTTTGAAATAAAGAATTCTACCTATCTAAATATTATCATCATATAGAGTGTTCTTAAACTGGTAAGCCCCCTCTGAGCTCTGTTAGTGAAAAACTGTTATGCAAAGAAGTAAAGAGTAAACTCTGGGCTAACTAAAATAATTTAAACCCACCTGTTATGAAATAGTTCACTTGTTTATTAATGTCTTCAGAATCCTCATCTGTGGTGCTGAGGATAGCAATCACCCCGCTGGGTGGAGGGTCATCTTCACTGACTGTTCCTTTGTAGATCTCTGCTGTGAAGCGCGGCGGGTTGTCATTCACATCGGCCACCGTTACCTCCACTGTGGTTCCAGTAACATGTTGAACTGTGCTGCCTTGGTCTGTTGCTAGGACAGCAATAGTGTATTTGTCCATGTTTTCCCGGTCCAACTCTTTTAAGGTGGTCACCCATCCAGATTCACTATTAACAGCAAACAGCTCAGAGATCTCCTGCAAGTTCTGCTTGGGGTTGAGACTGTAGACGACACGGCCGTTGGTTCCAGAGTCAAGGTCTGTTGCTTTGGCTTGAATAACTTGTGTCCCGCTTGGAAGGTTTTCAGCAGTGACAGCCTCATAGGGGTCTGCCTCAAAGATTGGCTTGTTATCATTGACATCTTTCACCTGGATGTTCACATTTACAGATGCAACTATCTCATTGTCTTCATATTTGCTTAGGGCAAGCAAAGTGAGCTGGTACCATTTGGTCATCTCATGGTCAAGGCTCTTTTGAAGCTTCAAGGCTCCACTGTCTCCATCTACAACAAACACTTCATCCACATTGCTCTCAGGAGTTTTGCCTTTCACAAGGCTGTAGAAGAGTGGCTGCTCGCCCTCAGCCTGAATCACATCTATCTCTGTTCCAATGGGAAGGTCCTCCGCAACAGTGTAACGATAATGCGGTTCAGCAAATTTGGGAATTGGCGTTTCAGATGAGACAATCCTGATGTAAACCTGGACAACTGAATGTTTGGGTGGATTCCCGGTATCCTTTGCCTTCACAAAAAATGCATAGAACTCATTTTCAAGTCCAATGAGGCTTTCTTTGGTAACAATGACCCCAGAGGTTTTGTGAATTTCAAAATTCTCCCCCACATTTTCAACATCTGCTTCAAGTGAAAACTCAATGTCAGCATTACTCCCTTCATCCATGTCCGAAGCAGCAATTTTAAGCACAGAAGTCCCTCTTGGGACATCTGATGCAATAGTGGCTTTGTACTCAACTGCTCTGAATTGCGGAGCGTTGTCATTGGTGTCTGTGACGATAACATTGACAGTACAGAAGCCTACGTTTCCACCTCCATCTTGAGCCCTCAGAGAGATAGGGATAACCTTCTCCTCTGTATTTTCACGATCAAGGCTCTCAAGAGTGAAAATCTCTCCTTTTTCATTTATAGAGAACTTTTCTTTAGCAAAGTCATTGACAATCTGATATGTTATCTGGCCATAAATGCCTTCATCATCATCTGTGGCCTGTGTCTCTGCTACCAGGGTACCAACAGGTGAGTTCTCAACAAGCTCAACCAAATAGTCCATCTGAGAGAAAGTGGGGTTGTGAAAGTTGGCACCAGTGACTGTTACCATGACAACTGCTGAGCCTCTGAATACACCATCTGACACTGATACATTAAGATTGTAAAGGGGCTGCATGTGCAACCGGCGGTGGTTAGAAACAATGATGGCACCGTTTTTTTTGTTGATGGCAAAGTTCTGCTCTTCATTCCCAGAAATAATTGAGAACTCCAACTTGTTAATGTCTGAACTGTCAGCATCAGATGCCTGGACTTGATTAATGAAGTGTCCACGTGGAGCTAATTCGCTGATGGTTGTTCTGTAAGTATGCTCTGTAAACATGGGAGCGTTGTCATTTAGGTCGGTAACATCTATTGTCACAATGACATCACTGGAGAGGGCTGGAACGCCTCCGTCCACCGCACGGACTCTCAGCTTGTGTTGCTGGATCTCTTCGTGATCGAGTACTTTAGCTGTAGAGATTATTCCCGTGTAACGGTCAATAGTAAAATAATCAGAGCTCTTCCCCCTTTCTTCAACCAGCTGAAAGAATACTTCTTTGTTATTGCCTGTGTCGGAATCTACAGCATCCACCTGCAAAACTGGTGAACCGATAACAGAGGCCTCAGAAATATTGGCATAGTAGGCCTTTGACAGGAACACAGGGGCATTATCATTTACATCTTCCAGTATGATATCAACAAACACCTCAGAGTGTGCTCCAGTCAAGGAGTCAGTGGCTCTTATGTTTAACTTATAGGCAGGATGAGTCTCAAAATCTAAAGACTGAATCACATGAATGACCCCTGTGTTGAAATCGATTGAAAACTGTTTGAAAGGATCCCCTTCAGAGATGGTGTACACAATGCGAGGGCCCTCAGAGTCAGTGGCCTGCACATGGAGCACAGGGGAGTGCAGCTGAATGTTTTCAGGGATTTCAATGCTGTAAAAAGGCCTCTCAAACACAGGCATGGCTTTGTTCACCACTGTTACTGGTACTTCTACTTCTGCAGAGAGAGATGGTTCTCCATTATCCTCCGCCACAGCAACAATGACAAAGTCTGTGTTGAGCGACTCTTTTTCAAATTTCTTTTTGAGCGAGATTTTACCAGACAAACTAATCTCAAAGTGCTCCTGATGCTCCTTTAGGTAATAATGGATATCTGCATTTCGGCCAACGTCTTTGTCCACTGCTGTGACCTGTCTGATGACCTGGCCTTCCTCTGCATCCATCTGGACCAGAGCATGATAGGGAAGGTTTACAAACATGGGATTGTTGTCATTTACATCTTCCACTGTCACAGTAACTAAAACATGAGCCACATCTGCAGATGAGTCTTCTCCAGTCACCTCGACAACAATATCATGTGTGCCTTGTGCTTCACGATCAAATGGAATCCCAGTTGTTGAGATAACCCCAGACGTGCGGCTGATTTTAAACCTACTGTCAGGGTTCAATATTCTGTAGAACAAAGGCTCATTCACTTGGTTCCCAACAGCAGCAATGACTGCTAATGTTTTCTCATCTGAGGAATTTTCTTGGATGTAGGCTTTGTAGGACTCCTGGGTGAACTTCATCTTGCTTCCCGTGTTTTCCTTGACACTGATCTTAACTGTTGCAACAGCGGCAAACCTCCCATCAGAAACTCTGACCTTTAATTCATACCTGCTTCTGAGCTGTGTGACGTTCTGAATGGAGATAATGCCTGTTACTGGATCCATTTTAAATTTATCACCGATATTCCCCTCAGAGATGGAGAAAAGCAGTTTGGAGTTAGGCCCCGAGTCCGAGTCTGTAGCATTGACATGGATTACTTCTACCCCTTTGTATGTTGGCACAATGATGGCTATCTCGTACACTTCTTGGCTGAAAACTGGTGAGCAGTCATTAACATCAATTACTTCAATGGTCACATTGGCCGCTGTCTCTGCAAACAATCGTGGCGTACCTAGATCATATACCTGAACTGTGAAGCTGAAAAAGTTCCTCTGTTCGTAATCCAAAGCCGTTGTGGTTCTGATGGCTCCAGTGCTTGAGTCAATGGCAAAATATTTATGAACAAATGGTTCAACTATTTGATAAACGAGTCTGGCATTTTGGTCACAGTCATTATCAGAGGCACGGATAACAAATGGGGTGTTTTCATGGGTCAGAACGACGCTACCAATGGGAGCCGACTCGCTGATTACTCCTTTGAATTCCTTCTGGGTGAAAACTGGAGCATTATCATTTTCATCCTTCAGATGAATCAGAAGAGTTGTGTTGCTGGAAAGTCCAGCCATATTGGTGCCCTGTATGATGAGTTTGTATTGAGAGGTGGTCTCATAATCCAAAGCTTGCTGCATTACAACCACTCCTGAGTTTGGATTTATATCAAAGGCGTTGTTGATGTTGCCACCTTTTATCTGATAAAAAACAGAGGACTGGCTGACGGCTGTGACAGAGCTCACAAAACTTCCTGGATGGGCTGATTCGCTGATTTCTGCAGCAAACTCCTTTTCAGTGAATCTGGGGGCTGCATTGTCGGAAACTGTTACCACAATATTGACAGTGGTAGTAGTGAACAGTGGTGGTGTTCCATTATCAGACGCCTTGACAATGAGCTCAAAAGGCGTCTTACTGCTTCGATCAAGTTCTTTGGCCACTGTGATTGTCCCAAGAATAGGATCAATAGCAAAGGAGTTTGCAACATTCCCTGTGAGACAGAAAGACAAGGGGATGATAATATAATATTTTTTGCATATTGTACCAGGAAGGCATATCATTTGCCATTTTAACCCAAGGTTGACTCAAAACAAAGTAAGCTACAGTGCTGTAATCAGCTATTTACAAAAACATACATATCTACAAACAAAAAACTAACTCCAACATGTTTGAAACAGCACACTGTAGGAGAAAACCATCATGGGAAAGGCTGCCTATCTCCCACATATTGGAAATCCTGTAAACAAAGTCTTCCATATTTCCTTACTCATTGTAAAGCATTTCATTCATGACCAAAATCCAGTGGGCAGCAATGACTGAAATGAGTCATACATTTTTAATGAGTTGACTCCATTAGCTTACATTACAATGAAAGCTTTCTGCTACTAGGAAAAAGGAATGAGAAGAAAATGCAGCTGACACAGTAACTTAGTGAGCATTTACCTGATTTGAGGCTGTAGACAACCTCTGCGTTGGAACCCTTGTCTTTGTCAAGAGCAGTGACCTGCAGCACTGCTGAGCCTATGGCTGCAGATTCAAACACACGGCCAAAATAAGGCGTGCCTATAAACCAGGGTGCGTTGTCATTTGTATCTTCCACGTTGACAATAACACGTGCAAGATTCCTTTTCACTGGAATGTCCTGGTCTCTAACCTGGAAAAGAGGACAATTATAAAGACAGTGAAACAGAATAGCATGACAGCCTTCCAAGGGATAATTCATCTCTGAGGAGAAACATGATAAAATATAATAATAATAATAATAATAAAAAAACCTTGGCATCATAGCAAATCATCATA
The DNA here is from genome assembly GCA_028567055.1 of Leptatherina wallacei. NCBI lineage: Eukaryota > Metazoa > Chordata > Actinopteri > Atheriniformes > Atherinidae > Leptatherina > Leptatherina wallacei. Next base: position 17,513,005 of record JAOXYM010000004.1, on the reverse strand, counting down.
ACACCCTTATCTGGATTTCATGGTGGTTTCTTTTTTTTAATGGCAAACCAGTCTAAAATTAAATCTGTTAAACCATATGTAGAACAGAAATTCCTCTCAGAAAGCATGGCTAATATTTCAGTGCGCACTGATTCATACCATGACAGTGAGGATGTGACGATGCATGGTCTCATGATCCAGTCGCTCAGTGGTGTACAAAGTGCCTGTTCCTCCATCCAGGCGGAACTTCCTGTGGCTGAAGGGATCTGTGCTGCTCAGGAGTGTAAAAGTTAGTTTGTTTTTCTCATCCCTGTCCATGGCACTGATCTGCAGGACCTCAGTCCCTGCTGGTTTGTCTTCGGGGATGCTGGTAACATAAACCTGATGAAGAAACTCTGGCCTGTGGTTGTTGGTGTCAATGACACGGATAAGCACCTACAACAACAAAAGAAAGAAATAATTTTTTATTTTTTTTAATTACGTCATTTTCCAAATAATGCATGTGAAAATAGCTTTAAGGCAATCATCAGAGTAATTTCTAATTTTAAGGTTTTGCACTAAGTGTAATTTCAATATAAATAGTGTTATATGTTAGTCTAGAAATTTTGGAGTTGCCCAAAATGGGTTATGTGTGTACACATAACCCAGTAGCTGTGGTAAACACAGCAAAAATGTTCAGTAAACACAGTACTGTTTTCCATCTTCTTGCCCCCTTCACACAACACAGAGGTTTGAAACCTTTGAAGTAACTTCCAGAGTTCTGCAAAAATGAAAACGCAGACTAGATTAAAATGAAAGTAAAAGCAATATTTTAACTCGAAGACCCACTTGATGCTCAAACAGTAAAAACCAAAAATGCTGAAAAGCCACAAAAGCATTTCAATGAATTCTAAGCCTTGTGCAGACAAAATAACATCTCTACAAGTACAATAACTTTTAGATGGTTAAATATGCCAGTACCACTGCTGTGAAGATGTACTTTTCCAACTAGCAACTGTCTAGAATTAAATCAACAAAACAATTTGCACACGTGTGTTTCTTTTTCTGGACAGCAAGAAAGTGCCTGTGTGTGTTTTTTTCTCTCCTACATACACAAAGCAAAGAATCTACCATTCCCAAACTGTAAAATTCCACTGGGAGCATGTTTTATCAACAGCAGCCACTCGTCTACTGGACTTCCGACAGAGGATTATGGAGAGCTGCTGGAATGCCATATTTGCTTGCCAGACCAGTGAGGGGGCTTCTACCCTTGCCAAACATGGGAAACAAAGGGATCAGCCCAGATTAGACACCTGCATACCAGACACCAGGGGGTGATGTCCCGTAAGGAAATGGTCAAAGCTGAGCTGTTCAGTGCAAAGGAGACTTAAGGGGGCAGTGGATACGAAAGCCTTGACCAGGTGACAGCTCTCTAGCTAACCAAGGTTTGTCAGATCTCTGGTCAGAACAACTGCCCACTGGCATTTGTGGTCACAATACTGTTTGTTGAGCACTATGAGCTGAAATCAGGGACAAATATAGACTCAACCTGACAGGACTGATAACATTTACAATCTGCTGTGTGCTGTGATGTTGGCATTGTTGCTGAGGCTCACAGATGTCATCTTGAAGGGGGAACGCTGAGATGCATGCTGTCCATCAGTGCTGAATTCTGGCCATTTTCCACAACTCTTGTGTCATGAGCAACTCATGTCGCACCAATAATCAGGAGGTGTAAAGTAAAATTAACGCATTTTTCTATGGCTATATTTAACTTCAAGAAAAGCGCCCATTTCCAGCAGCATTGTGACAATCTCTCTCATTCCAAGCATGTATTCTCATGTCATCCTGATGTCTCAAAATCCACCTTATACACACACAGGCACAAATGCATGCACCCAACTACCCCCACACACCAAAACAAGCTCATAAAATGTGCATACACAAAGAGGCTGTGAAATGTGGCTCAATGTGGCCAGTGTCAGATAACGCGTCTTGTGAAGAGCCAGAAAGGTGGCACGGACCGATAGTGTTGTAAAAAAGCTGAAAAGAATCAAATCTGGTCAGTAGTATCTATACCTGTGTGCAATATACTATTCTAATACCTTTTATAGAACCCACAAAAGGGCTATTCCCTCCTACACCCCACGCATGCAAGCAAACCCTTTTGCAAAGAGACTCTATAGCACTTCAAAGGAACTTTGCCCCAAACATTACAAAGCAGTATGATGCAGGCTGACTGTGGTGGAAATGCTGGTGTAGAGGAAAACTCTGTAGTCTTTGTGTAAGGCTTCCTGAGGGAATGCTCAGGAGGAATAAGACTGGGACGAAGAAATAGACATGGCAGATGGAGACACTGAAGATCTTTTTTAAAAAGAGAAAAAAAGTGCTGTTATGGTGAGATGAGAGTAAGAAAGATAAGCAACAGTGAAAACTTAAAGAAAGCTCAGGGAAATTGTCAGACATAGAAAACACAGGTTAAGGGTTGAAATGAAAGGAATACACAAACAAAAGCTGTGGTTGAAACTCAAAAGAGTCCTAGATACAATAATCAGCTTTGAAACCCGAGGTAGGAAAACATGCAACTATGACCGAATAAACTGAACCTTCAAGTGAGACATAAAGAGAGCCTTTGTAATGTGGACAGAGATAACATGAGAAACAGGAGACCAGGAACAGATTGTGTGCAGAACAGCTTGAGGTGCTTCTGCTCGGCCAAGGGAGGATGTCATATAGCTGAAGATTGGGGGAGGGAGGCTGGGCTGCAGGCCGAGGCTGCCTTGTTGGCACAGCTCATGGCTATGAGGTGCCCGAGCTGGAATGCAGCACCCCTTGTCTACATCAGCTGATTCTTCGAAACGCCTTCATAGAACTAGGACGGTCAAATGGAAAGCAAACAAGAGAATGGCTAACTGTTTTCCACAGACCTCCCACAGGCCAAAATCCTTTAAGCCAAATTTACCAGTAGAACCCTGACAGAGTTGGTTTTGGTTGTTACATAAATGTATTAACTCAGTTTGCCACAGTAATATGAAAATAAATGTAAGATTTTCAAGAACAAAACTGAAAACAGTATATTGTGAACAGTGAAAATTCTTTTGTGCCGTATCCAGAGCAGAGCACGGGGGAGATTTCACTGTCCTCCTGCGCCATGCACAGGAGAGGAAGCCCCCCTGCCAGGTTCTGGGCAAAGGGAGGCCATTGGCACTCAACAGTCAAACATGTTCCCAAAACAGGATTAACACTGCCCACTACCCACAGAGGTCCACTGCTCTTGTTTGCACTTGATTATACCCAAACAGAACAATCATTCATTGATCCTGCATGCCTGGCCAATAAATGCAGAGAATTTTTAAAAAAGCTGAGGGGGAGACAATCAGAAAGAAATACAAAGGGGAATTGAGTGGAAAGAGAACAAAAAGAAAGGAAACATTCCAAGGAGAGAGAAAATAGGCCAGCCCGTCTGGCAGCAGTCTCCACATGACTTTGATTTGAGGAATAGATAAGTCCAACGTTCAACTTTCACGAGGTGCACTGCATGTGTGACAACGTAGATCTAATTTGTGTTGAAAAATCTGTTAGTTGTTTCAAAATAAACAACATATTTCCCCCAAAGAAATCACATTTCTACTCAATCACAAACAAATGAGAACTCCTTTGTATTTGCTTTTCAACTAAATCATACCTTCAGTTTTGCAAGCACAGAAAAAGGAACAATGATGACTCAGCATAACCTTATTTTTCTCATAATACATAAACTATTATACTGGATTTCTTTTAGGTGTTTAATGGCTAGTCCTTACAATGTATTGCCGAGGGGGGGGGGGGGGGGGGGGGGTGGTTTAATTACTTGCCTTCCTTAAAATGAAAATGAATGAATCTTGCAAAGAATCTGAGTGTATTAAGGTTTTAGTGACATCCAGGGGCGAAACTAAGATTGCCATCAAACGAACACAAGTTGCCTCATGCTTACCTTCCAAGTGTGTTAAAGGTATGGTAGCCACGGAAAATGAAACACAGCCACTTTCTCTTTCCGCTATTTTGGGCAACTATAGAGAGAAGACAGTGCAACATTGCAGACTATGGAGGACCTGTACCAGCTGTGGACATAAATTACCCGTAGACAAAGATTCCTATTTTCATACAATTCTACACTAACAATAAAAAGGTTGAGAGCCTCACATTCTACTTCTCCCCAAACAGTTTCAACACTACTCAATAAATATTAATATAAAAGATTAAGGCCACTGCTGCCTAAAACTCCTGTATACATGTTAGAAATAATAGTGAAAATTCTAACCTTTCAACCTCTACCAGACATTAAATGCTCTGTAATTGAACATACAAATAACATGGCGTTACAACACTCTGAAGCACACTGCATTCTAAATCTTCAAAATATTTAAGGCTTTAACAAAAATATAAGGAAGTCAATCAGCTGGGTCTGCACTGCCAAATATGAAGGTAATGTCAAGGCTGCATGGTACAAAGATAAATGCCTATTTCTTACCAGAATTTAAAATAAAACCAGACAATATCCAAAAGAATATGCAAATTTAAGACTGCTGCTGTAATCAGTTCAACTTCATCTGTGTAAAACTGACGGCTCTATTTCCATCCAACATGGGAAACAGCTGAAATGAGATCTCTGAAGCTGATCATCAAACAGCTTATCAACGTCATCTCCACTCAATCTTTTATCATCTGTAAGAATAACTCTTCGGCTGTTGAATAACTAAGGAGTGTCTTTAAACTGGATTATTAACCAGAGATCAGCTCCAAGAAATCAGCATCAACTGTTTAAATACACTCATGGCTTCCTTAAATACCATAAAGCCAGTTCTGAGAAAGTCTGAGGGGATCAGTGCAACATCTAACATTTTGTTGAATAACTAAAGAATGCTAAAATGTCCTCTGTATTTTTAGATTTAGTCTGAATAAAATCCTCCCCTTTCCCATAAAAAGGTTGCAAATACAGTCATACTGAAAAAAAAAGCTTTACTAAATTACACGTCTCAAATAGGTTAACCTTTAAATGTGATTAATGTGACTTAAAATGTCACTGCATGCTGGATTGCTGAGAGGCTTTTAAGAACTCAGTGTTGCCAGGGCTTTTAAGAAAGTGTTTAACAGAGGGAGAAAATCACAACTGAGGAAACAGGAACTTTGTGGCTGTTTGTAAGGTTCTGTACTAAAGGACCTGCCTCTTCTGCGGATGAGCTCCAAAATGCCAGTGAAGGCGGTGCTTCATCCAAGGCTCAGTGGAGCACAGCAGCCAGATGATGAAAGGCTTCATTCATACGGGGTGACAACAAATAAATTCTTTTCCAGCTACAGTTCTCTGAAGCTCCGCTTTGAGGACAAAGGACAAAACATTTTGAATGTCACCGTCCTGTATGACCCAAACTACCATGTAAAAATGTTCAAAATCTCATGGACAAGGCATGACCATCTGAAGAAAAAAACAAAACAAAGACAGTTTGCATGTTTAAGAAGCCTTTATTATAGCACTCCAGCTTTGGTATCAGCTGGGGTGCTATGCAAACGATTCCATATTTAGTTGCTTTTAAAAAATAAGACTGAATCAATCTGTTGGTCTCAGAGCACAGGAGGGGAAGGTTTGGCTGGTTCAGTGAGAGACAGACAGGAGGAGTTGAGGGGACTCAAGAATGCACACTTGAAACAAAAAACCTTATGCTAGACTGCACCATCAACACAGCAGTTCAGCATCAGAAAGAAGATAATGGGGGATTGGTCCTTGTGTACAGCGTTTCAAATGAAGTATGCTAAAAGTATGATGCTTTAAAAATGTAATATTGAAAAGTAGTTTTCATTAAAACTGAAAAGAATATTAATCTGATGAGAGGGTGAATGATGATCATGTACAACAAATCTGAATCATGATGTGGATACATTTAAAAAGTATGAAAGCAGCAATTCAGCTAACCTGGATTATATGAATGGTTTGCCTACAAACTACTTTACAGTCTTGGAGTCGCTTTGAAGTTGCCAGGCAACCAGAGAAGTCTAGGGAAACTTACTGAGCTTGCAAAGAATTTGCCCCACACATAACCTTTCATCATTACTTTCATCATTTGTTTTTTATTTGGTATTTTGGATAATTGCATAAATTGTGCTTTAGAAATACTAGTGGTGAGGTTCTCTTTTTTTCTTCTTTTTGGACAAATGGTTTATTTAAATTTTTTGATTTAGAAAAGATCTAGCAATACAGCACACCTATAATATCTGTATCATTATGTATGAAATCATCTCATGCTGAGAGCAGTGACTTCATCACAAGATCAGCATATCTCTACAAACAGGACCGTCTGGACACTCCTTTGCTCATTATTCTTCTCTTAAGTCCTGCTATTTCTCACATGAGAAAAACAGAACCACGACACTTGCATCATCAGCCTCCAACCGTTTCATTAGTGTTTCAATTACCTGAGTGCTGACAGTTCGTGTCCCATCTGTGGCTTCCACCGTCAGGTTGTAATTTGATTTCTGTTCAGCGTCCAGGGGCCGCGCAACAATCAAGGTTCCACTGGCTTTGCCAACGTCAAAGCGGTTGTCGTAATTACCACCTGTGATTTTTTTATTTTTTTTCAAATTTTGTGTAAACAAGAAAAAAGACAAAAGATTAGAGAAATCATCGCATAGATGTGTGCAAGGTTAAACAAACACTAAATGGGAGCACTGAGATGGACATGTAAACATACATTTTCTCCACTGAGTAATCCAAACACCAGCAGTACTTTTAGGCAACATAATGAATATGTAATAAAACAAACAATGTAAGTTGTGAACTCACAGGAATAAAACTTAAAAAATGGCGCTCTAAGCGCATAATTACCAAAATATACTATTAAACGAGTAAAAAGAAAAATTAAGAGGGGAATAAGGAGTCACATCAACCTCATGGCACAACACAAGTCAACCACAACCAACAGCCAGCACCAACAAACGATGTCAGATGATCTCTTAATACAGCAGCCTATTAGGAGATCCCAGCAGCTACCTTCTGCTGTACAGTTGTGGTCACAAGCCATCTGAAGGATGTAAAACATCTCAGAATCCTCTATGCCGTCTTGCAAAAATCCAACCAAACAGAACATTCCAGAGATAGGGGGAAAGCAGTGAAAAAGCACAGAGAAGAAAAGAAGAAAAAGAGATGTGTCAGTCAGACATTGATTGTAGAGAAAACAGGCTGGGAGAAGAGACAAGCATTTTTAAAAGTAGTCGCTTTAAATCTTCTCATGTGCACTGGGGCAGTTAGATTTCAGATTTCTTGGTATGATTATTGTCAAAAAAATAATCACGATTTTACGATCATCACGATTAAAAATGTATAAAATGGCATGAAGACCACTTATAGGTCTTTAATTAGGGCTGTCAAAATAAATGTATTAAAGCAAACAGATTAATCTGTGGAAAATAACACCTTCTTTTCATTAACTCATAAACAAACAACCACAAAATTTAATCCACCTAAAACACTCTGTCCTCCTTATTAATTAAGTTTCTGATAATTTCAAGACTTACATTTAGAATTTTATCATTGGGTGTCCAGAAACAAGGTTAGTACTAGTGCTATTTTAAAAAAACATCTGAATTTGGCCTTATCTCGGTGAGAGAAGCTGATTTTGGGCATATACGTGTTTTGTAACAGCAGTGAACCAAATCCAACAAAACTATTTTATTCTCTGTATTTCTGAAGATTCTGACAGTTTTTAAGCCTTTTAATTTATGGGACCACTGCAGGATGACCCATTTGATATATTGAATAACTTTGTTTCCGTTCCATAGGAAAGTTGAGCTGATCTGTTATGGCTTAGACGTGACTTTTTATGTAAAGTGATTATACGTTTCTACATTTTTCATTGTATTTCAGGGCTACAGGTCTTCTCCTTTCCCAAGCAAGGTCAGCCTTGTTGCAAAAAGCACACCACTTTCAGCACTTGATAATAACAAGCAATCTATTGATATGAATTGTCTCTTATATCAACAACCATAAATGGAGATGGTATTGGCAGCTCTGAGACTACTTTTTGAGCATATTTTGTGCTGTTAATCATGACAAACTAAGACTATCACAATATTCATCTCCAAGCTGATGTTCTCCTGAAAATTTACATTGTTTCCTACTTTTATTTTGGGGTAAGTCCTCAAACTGGCTTTTGCTTAATGTTAAATAGCACCATGTTTCTCCTGTTCAATGTTCTGCAGACACAAACAACTGGGAAAACTAACATTCTCCTCTCAACAGCCAATTTTTTCCTCCTTACCCTTTTTCTTTGATCACAGAAATGTTTCAGTAGCTGTTGTTATGACAACAAAAGATACCATAATATACTTTTGAGGACCAACACTGCCAGATGCAACAAGTAAACTTAACTTTTAATAAGTTATTAAAAAGGAATTATATCTGAAGAAAAGCAGATATACTGTAGGTTAACCTCATGTTAGCTAAGGCTATATTAGGTGTGGCCAATTCTAAATGATTATTTTATAAGTTCAGATGCCAAGTAATATAAAACAGACATACACTATGTTAGTCCAAAAGTGTTTTTCTACTTACAAAGCGCACTATGACATGCAAAAAACAAAAATGTGCATGAAGAGAAGGCAGTACCTGTGATTTCAAACCATACGGGAACATCAGATGACTCAGTGGCAACAACGCCCACCATGTGTGCCACAGGATCGCTCTCCATGACTGAAAAGGTGAAGGGAGACTCCTCAAAGCGAAGGGGAGCTGCGTCAGTTGGAACTTCCGGTTTAGGAATCCACTCAATGTGCAGACGGCAAGTGGAAGATTTCTGAGGACGCCCGTTGTCGACAGCTTTAATCTGAGAGGCAGGGAATGAAAATTTGAATTACACAGTGTTAGGCAACACTTTTGTGATAAATGAGTTTCTGTGTAGCTCTCCAGCACATCACCTACCTGAAGGCAAACTATAAAATCATTTCTGTACTATGAGATGTCAATGCTGGCAGATATTCAGAATAACAGAAAACCTTTAGTAGGCTGTTCCTCTATGGGTTAACTGCGAGTACCTCATTGTGTTATACTGTAATCTGTGGTGAGCAGTCTCTTCAATGTTTGGACAGAATTCTGAATAAAAATCACTTTAAACTTTAGAAAATCTGAAACGAGTATCACCATGAACTGCTTCACAACAAGTCTGACAGCTAACTTTCATGAGTAAACTCCAGTTGAAAAGATTTTGGCTCCCAGCAGGAAGATTGACAGATGCACTAGCATTCATTTCCATTACACACACACACACTTGCTAATGTTTTTAGTCAATGCTCTTGCAGATATGTTTTCCTCTATATTTGTAATCCTTGCCGATGGACTACTTAATGTTGGGTCTCTCTAACAAACACTTTTACTGCATTTTTTAACACAAAAACTGAAAGAGAGGGAGGCCAGGGAAACAAAAGGGGTTAGAAGACTTCAGAGGATGATGCGAATAAAACAGTAAAACAATAAATGAACATCTGCAGTAAAAATTTACAGCTCACTGAACAACTCTGAGAAACAGGGCAGCATGAAGCCCTGACATTAAATACTCACAGTAAGAATGTCATATTCTCCAGCAGAAGAGAACTTCTTCGATGAGACCAGGCCGGTCTTTGGCTCAATAAAAAACTTCCCATGTTCGTCTCCCTCCTCGATGCTGTAAGAGATCTCAGCATTTGGTCCTTTGTCACGGTCTGATGCAATTATCCGATAAACAGGGTCTCTCTTCATGGCTCTCTCTTTCTCCGGCTTCTCCCGTTCAGGGAGTTGAATCTTGTAGATCTTTTCCAAGAACATTGGCCTGTTGTCATTCTCATCGAGGACCTGGACGATGACACGGACGGTGGTGGATTTCGGAGGAATGCCTTGGTCAGTAATCGTGATCTGAGGAGAAAGATTAAAATCTTCACACAATGAAATCTGTCAACTGAAACAAGACAGAAAACATTATCTGATGCAGCTAACTTTAAATCACATCCACTAGCTCTTATCTGTTCAATGCACAAAGCCTCTTTTGTTCTCTGGTTTTGGAAGCTGACACATTGAATAAGAAGAAAAATATCACTAAATATAATGCGCAACTTTCCCAGATATTTCTCAAGCTCACAATACTGCTAGAAATCAATCATTGAAAGCCTAGAATTAATCAAACAAAAGAAGTGAATGGAAAGCTTCCTTTTTTCTCCATCATCAATTTCATATGATTTCATTGTGAGTTTTTCAGGCAACTTCAACAAGGTTTATTGTCAGTGGGTCTTTTCTAAAACACATTTTTCTTTAAAAATAAAAGGTAAGCATCAATAACTTCTTCTATATTTGGATACTTCCAAAGTTGTTGAATCAGTTCTGTCAAACAATTGTGAGAACATATTTTTTGCTCAGCCCCACAAAAAAAAAACAAGCCTAAAAAAAAACCTAAAGTTGTAAGAATATATCAAAACTAAAATTTATTAGTATGTAGAGGAAAGCTGTGCATAAATCCATTTTACTGAAGAATTTGAATTGCTCATTTAGGACTTTTAAAGGAAAATTGATTTCTCTTTAGTTTCCTTCACCGTTGCTCCCTCTGGTCTTCTGTAGTTCAGGCTTTGCTCTCTCTCATTAACAGAGACACAACAATGTGATAGCAAGTGAGGAAAACTAGGCAAGTAAAATTATTCTCTCTAATGATTATGACTGATAGTGAAGCCCATCGTAATTTTTTTAAACTTTCTCAAAGGTCGAGTAGGAGATCCTGGAAAAAACCTGTTCGAGCAAGCTACATTTTGAGAATACACAGTTCAAAAGTCCAAACCCCTTTCCTCAGACTCCCCCCAAAAGCCACACCTTCAGAGCACAGGAATGCGCAATACTTGTTCCAGAGAGATCACGAGCGATGGGCAGCATGGATTCGCTAACCTTCGCGAACTGTCTCCTCATGGCTCATCCACAGGTAAGAAAATACCTGACATAATCATAATAAACCTAAACAAATAAGATTATTGTTTCATGTTATTTTATCAGCGTATTAGATTAGAGCGTGCGATTCCTGCACGAAAAGGGCAAGGGCAGAGTGGGGAGGGACAGTTGAGTATGACAGACGTATCACCATCCAATCTTTTAGAACCAGTCGGTTATAATAGTTGGATGGTGCTTTTTCAGTCCTGTCCGTTCCACAGGGGACTCAATTTTGTAAATTTTGTGTTAAAGCATTTAATTAATTGGCTGCAAACGGGGTGTGAAGGGGATTTTAAGCAATATAGTAAAAAATGCTCCTGGAAAACATCTCCTGCCCTATCTTTAAATATTAAGGATTTCCAACTCTGAATCCCCATGTTTCCACTAGAGGAGGAAGGAGAAGGAAGAAGAATTGGGTACTTGGAGCTGCACAACGGACAGCCAAGGGGAAACCACTGCACCACAATGAGGTTAGCTTCCAAGGGGAAGTCTGGAACCAGCAGTCATTAAGCCTTTTGAGATTTTGGAACAAGACGCTGGGATCGCCATCATCCAGTGGATAGCGAGGCATTGGAGGGATGTTTGATTGTGGAAACCCATCTTATGGTGGGCAAAGGCCTGCTGTAGTGGATGGAAGAAATTAAGAGATTCCAAGATGGTGGTCACCTGAGAGCGAAACAGGGTGGGTGGCCATTGCTCCACCCTCATCTCAACCTTGAGCACTTTAAGTACAGACTGCACAACACAACTGGCAGGAGTATAAACAGAGTGTGACATTTGATCACAGTTATGGTTATAAATGGGAAAATTCAGAAATTTTGTTGTGTATCCAATCAGTTGAGAAGCCTTTTCGGGTTTTTGATGTTGTTTAGAATGATAGATGGCCTTATTTTTAGCCCACATATTTTCAAGGCTTGTGTTCGGTTAACATTTTAAATTCAAAGGAAAATTATGTTAAACGTATGACGAGAAGAAATTATTAATTTTACTGTTATAATTGCTCTGAATAATACCTTGGTTACTTTTTTTAAATGAAGAAACCATTAAAATAAAAGAAATTTCAAAATAAAATAGAATAGAATAATTTTGAAATAAAATAAAAGATTGCGTTCAGTGTGAAACAAATTGTAGAAATTACGTTTGGGCCAAATCATCAAACCCAAATGTAGATATAGAGTACTCACTTTCAACAGCAGCTGTCTCTGACGTACAAAAAGAAAAAAGTATATAATTTTCCTTCTTAGAGTTGTAACGGGTTCATAAGTTGAATTTGGTTTAATCCTTCTATTTCTTAATAAAAAAAAATATGTAATATGTTTGCCCACAATAACAGTAACTTGAGTGACTGTGATATGAACAGCAAACTAGTACTAATTAATTTTAATCACCTCCATATATTCAGTCTGCTAGCAGCAGCTGCACTGATTCTGCTCCTCTGTGTCAAGCTTCACACAAAGATTTTTTTTATTGCCAATAAACATTAAGAGTCACTGCTCTCAACTAAAGGCTGGGGGCTTTTCTTAAACCTCAGAAGTCCTCAGTATAAAAGACAGTGTGGAACAACTGCATCATTAATAGGGACTTAATTTAAATTGTGACACTGAGAGTTTACTGGTGGCACTCCAAGGCATTTTTTAATTTGTGCCGTGATTTCACACATCAGTGTGACTTTAGACAGTCGAGTGCACAGTCTGTGAAGCTTAATCAAAGGGAAAGAGCCACAGGCTGACCTAAACAAACAAATGTTTAACCCAGTCCCACAAAATGGGATCAAGGATTGTGTGTCTGAGCGCTGGCAGAAATGTGAGCATTACTAGCTTCAAGCTGCAAATTACAATAGAAGGGTAGAACAAATGTCACAGTCATCTAAAACCATCTGCTAAGTACTTCAATAAAAACAGGAGTCCAGGGCCAAGCACACACTATTTGGTACCATACTTTGAGTTATTAAAGTAATGTGTTTGTGTTTTTCTTGCAGTGTCTGCAGCTGTCTGTGCTACTCGCATGACTAGAGTCAATTAAATAGGATGACAAAAAAACCCAAGGGTGAATGTCTCTCTAAGGAATGATACAGCATGTTGTATCATTGTATGTAATCATTGTATGTTAGGCCCTGAGAATGTGCCTCAGATCCATACCTCATTAAAACTATTGTGTGCGTGTAACTGTGTGCACTAACACTGTAGTCACTTAGCTATTCATCACTAAGTGCATCTTTCTGGAACATTTTTACTAAAAGCCTTAGTCTCATAAGAAAGTAAACCACACCAGAGACAGAGATGTTACAAAGGTAGTAAGTAAGTAAAACTTGATTTATATAGCACCTTTGAAGTTATTGATCACTAAGTGCTGTGCAGAAGAAAACTAAAAACATTAAAAGGCGGTAAAAGTGGGTCTTTGGGGAAAAGTGTCACTGCTTCAGTTCAGCACACTGAGAAACTGACACAACCCATTATGCTTCGATTATCTACATACTATAAGATTATATCTGATATCTGAATGACTAAATGCAAATTATCCATCCATTTTCTGTACCGCTTAATCCAGTTCAGGGTGGGCTGGAGCCTATCCCAGCAATTATCAGGCGAGAGGCAGGGTACACCCTGGACAGTTCGCCAGTCTGTCCCAGGGCCAACACAGAGAGACAGACAACCATTCACGCACATACTCACTCCTAGGGAGAATTTAGAGTGTGAATGCAAATCATGTTTGCCATATTAATGAGATCAGTGTGTAGAATGACAAAAGCACTGTGTGGGAGTTCCCAAAAAGTGAAAAGAGGATATTTCTGTGTGACAAATAGTCCCCAATAACTATCCACCGAAAAAATATTCTAATATAATTCTATGTGATTGAACTGGGCTCACTTACTCATTTTGCAATAACTTTTTGAGAACCGTGAAAGCTGAAGGTCCATTCTTCAGAAATCATAGTTTCCATATGAATAAGAAGCTACAAAAAACCAACCTGATTACTCTTTGTGACCACTGCATGTGCAAAAAAAAAAAATCTGCTTTTAAATGCTGCCTTCCTTTTTCAATGTGTCATCTGTCTAATTTACCTTGTAATTAAAGCTGGATTAATGCTTTGTCCAAACTGGGTGTCTGATGGGCTAATGGCGTCAAGACCCCCCCAATGATCCAACAATCACACTAACTTCATGCTGTGATTATCCAGCTGTGCCAAGGTTAGAGAGGAGCAGGGCATTTTCTGGAAGAAGTGTGCTGTTATCTCTGCTGTTAAATTATAGGCTGGAAAACCAACTATGTAAATTTGTTACTATTTTTGACTGTTTATACTGTCTGACTGACTGATTAATCATAAAAAGTGCTCTGGTAGGATCTAATATCTGTAAAACAGGCCAGACTACACGCTGGCATAGGCTCCAGGCAACAGATGTGAACAGTCCATTCACCTCGGTTTTAGCGTTACAATGTGTTCCCTACAGTCCCAGGTCTCAGCATGTCCTGGCATGTCCCACTTTTGCTATTTACCCACCCCCTCCTTCTGCAGACTAAGGCCTCTGATCCTGCCGCTAGAGCCCACACTCAGACCAACAAGAGCAGCTTTGCCTTTTCTCAAATTCCCCCACTGCTTTTAGCTCTCTCTCTCTCTCTCTGTTTCACACACAGACACACGACAGCCACCAACCCCCATCCGTCTCATCATAAAAGCTGAAAGCCCCCTGCGCTCCCTCCACCTCTTCTTGGCATTTGGTACAAACAATGCTGACACAGCCCCCACCCTAATTGCGCCACATGTTCCACATGGCCCCACATGTTTAGTTTTTTTCTCCTACTGCTAGCTAGTATAAAAACTTGAACACTTGTTAGGACCTCGGCCTGATTTGCTCTGCTAGCACCCAGGTACTAAACTGGGGGGTTTAAGGGTCTGACCTGCTTCACCAATGTGCAGCCCTTTGGAAAGCTTCCTGTTGAATTTCCAATAAAATGTGACCAGCAGGCACAAACTTAGAAGTTGTGTGAAACCATGGAAACAAATGAAGAGTGTGTTCAGTCTATGAATTTTCATTATTTTTACAAAAAACTATTAATTTAACTCAAAATACTTAAATTAAAAACAAATCTGCATTTTAAAAAAAAAACTGGAATCTGCAGCATTAACTTTAAAAGTTAACTTGCAAATTTTCTGAAATGTTCTTGTTCTTAGTAATTGAAGCTTTGATAGAAATTTACAAAGAAAAACAGATACATCAGTACTGTTTATTATTAAAGCGTACAATAGTTTTAAATTTGATTCCTAAGTCTCTCCCTTACAGCATTCTGTCCAAAAAGACAAAGAAACAAGACTCATAAAATCAGCTAAAGCATGAAATTGCTCTTTTTTTCATAAATAATGTCAAAAACTTTGCAAAAGACACCAACTACACCTTTATAACTAAACAGCTTCAGCCCACATGGAAGAAGCAATTCTACGCCTACAGCAAACCACTGGAGGGGAGGAGCTTTGGGTTTTTGACTCTGGTATCCAATGGTATAGCCCAAAATATCCAACTGTTTTTCTCTGGCACTGCACAGAAGAGTCTTACCATATTCCCCACTTTTATCCCTATCATTTACACTCAGTCCTGTAATGGAATTAGTGAAGGGAAACGTACAAGTATAAAATATGAAACAGCTCTGGCACCAGATGCAGCAGCACTAACTGTCACCCAGAGATTACTGGACTGTGTAAATTCTAACAATAATTAAAAGGCGATCAATCTGCACCCCGTCAGCACCGGAAACACAATTAAAAGAGCTATTATCAAACTGTGGTGTGAAATAAGGAGGGAAGCATCAGAGGAGCACAGAGCTGCGCTCAATTAAAACCCCACAAGTTTAGACATTGGCCTGTTGGTTTGACAGCAGTTTCCTGTCTCAGCCTGCTCCATCCACGAGATGGAACACTGGGAAAGAACAAAGGATCTCACACACACACACCTCTACCTCCTACCCATTCCAGAGATCAGTGAAAGGAGAAATTATTCCAAAAAGAACCTTTCTTGCATATACATGAAGACTTTTCAGCTGCCAGTATGGAGCACTCAGCCGATGTTGACTGGAAATGCCAGACCTCAGAGACGGAAAATCCCCGATTCTAAATACCTTGACCTTTCTGATCAAGGTTCTAATTACCATGTTGCTAAATAGTTTCAACATTAATAAGAGGCCCACATTTATTTGTTGTTTAAAAAAAAATAAAAAATCAATCAACATAAAGTGCTAACCTCAAGTATGTGTTCATCTTGTTGCTCCCTGTCCAGTTTCCTTGTAGTGGTTGTAACCAGACCTGTTGAAAACAAAGACAATAAAATCAGTCAAAAATATTGACAAACTAGCTATACAGTCAAAGTGAGTTCAACATGCACTGCACTATTTTTTGTTCTTTAACAGAGAAAACAAAAAAAAGAAAGAAAAGAAAGCAGAGACAGTTGAGTTCGGCTAAACCAGAAGATACTTAGCCTAATTGGATAAGCATACATGACATATGTACAAAATAAAAAATTATTGAAGAATTAACAAGAACATTTTATATACGTTACAAACAGCTACACATTTTGTTTAAAAAGCAATGAAAAGTGAGCTTTTGAATGATCTGCTATCAAACACTGAAATGGTTCAAACTTAAGCAGCATTTGACTGAAAGGAGAGAAAAAACAAAGAAGAACTAAAAGAAATGCCACCACCATTTACTGTTGGGTGACATAATTTAAACCCTGCTGGATATATCTAATCAGACACCTATGAGTGAAAAGCTTGAAATTGCCAGACAGCTATCCATTCTGCCTGACATATGTGAAATATCACAAAGATCTGCAAATAGTACCTAAACAGCAGTGTAGCCATTACACCCTACTTTTAGTTTCTCCACAAGCTGAATAAATAGATGGCCATTCAGAGATCGGCCACAGGTCTGAGCACTTTTGTAACAGAGACGGCAAGTTCAGGGAACATCCTGCTGTTAGTTATAATGTTTTAAGGCTCTTTTTGAGCTCTATCATCCATTTGAAGTAGTTTGGTTGATGTCTTGTGACATCAATCACAGAGGGCATCTTGACAAAAGCAAAAATAAAACAAGTCTTGAGTTCCTGGCTAATGCAATTTTGTATCAAACTCACAAACAAGGGCAGAACAGAGAAGAAGCGGGGGGAAGGGTGCTGCTACATTTCTACGTTCAAGGCAGTATTCTGCTCTCACTCCCAGTGTAATTGCAACTTTGCAAACACTGAGTGTAGAGTAACATGCCAACTTCAACCGCACCAGAGCTTTCTGCTTGCCACACTGCGCCTGATTAGCATAAAGCAAAGGATTTCGGAAACCCAAACCCATCAATGGCACATATAGCTGCAACAAGAATAGCAGGCCACAACTAGCATGTCCACAGAAATAGCTGTCCCCTGCTATGAGATTGAGGGATATGAGAGAGGCACTTTATCTCCCCCTTCTTAGGCTTTATTTAATCTCTACAGTGATGTAAAAAGATCAAGTCATATTTGCTCAAACAAATTTAATTTCCAAAGGTGCTAACTATATTTTTTGATCTACAGATCATCGTTACATACTGCTGGAACCCTGTTGAAACTATGCATATGTATAAGGAGGCTGTCACTGAAAGTGCAATTATAAAAGAAAAACTTCCTATGGAAATTAAAAGAAAAAATACCTTTATCTATACTTTGCAAGAACTGACATACAACACCCCAAACCCACCGGCCAACACTTAGTAAAAAAGGTGTTCCAAAACTGATAT
This sequence comes from Leptatherina wallacei, assembly GCA_028567055.1. NCBI lineage: Eukaryota > Metazoa > Chordata > Actinopteri > Atheriniformes > Atherinidae > Leptatherina > Leptatherina wallacei. The sequence goes on along the minus strand of JAOXYM010000004.1, from coordinate 17,495,328 downwards.
CACAAATTATGTTTTGTAAATTTTTACATCCTGCTGGAATCATTCTTTCCCATGCTGCATGTAGTGATGAGCAAGGATTGTCATCAAAACAAGTAGTTCTGCTGCGCCACATCAAAACAGGCCACACTGACCAATTTATTCATGTGTTTCAGTAAGGTCGGAGATGATAGATGATTATGTTTTTAAGCTCGCCTGTGTGCTGTGTAAGGCAACTCCTTTGTGAACATGCATTGTACAGTAGAATACAAATGACAACATTAATAGCACCAAGTCCATGTGTCAAATCTATTATTTCTTTGCACATCAGCTGGGCATGGTCTCATAACAGTTGGACTGCTTGTAATTACAATATAATCTCTATGCAGCAACAAACACAATAAAATCAAATAATTTAAATAACAAAAAGACTTGTATTTCTTACAAATCTGCTCTGGAAAAAAATAAACATTGGTTTTATCTAGAAGAATGTGGATAACACTCAGTTCTTTAACACAATTTACACCTCAGTGTTGAAGTGGTTGGCCCACTGGAAGACAGGTTACAAATAAAAGATAGCATGGTAGTGTATTCTCTCTGTTCACAGGTGCAGATTAGGACACAAGACTTGTTGGAAATATGAGCTTCGTAGAGCGAACATGCAGAAGAGAAATCAAAAGAAGAGTTCCTAATTTTGGTTATTTGCTACAATGAATATAAGGGAAGCTAAGCCTATGTGTAACCCTAAAGTTGTGAGCATGCTCAGAAATGAGTTTAATTAGACCAGTTGTTCCCAATCTAGGGTAACTGATCCCCCAAGGGGATCCCAAAAGAATACAGGGGGTCTGCGAGGCTTTGACTGTACAGACCCAGTGTGTTTGTCAAAAATTAAGGTCATGTCCACACAAAGACAAGTTTAAGTGTATCCATTTCACTTTGTTTAATCATTTGAACATTTCTTTTAACTAGCAAATCAAATCTGAAGATTCTGGTGGAGATCATTTGATTTATTTAAATCTATTTCCATTCACATGTCTGATTTACATCATCTGAATATGATTCAAAGGACAACCAGATTAAATGCAGTTTATGAAGCAACTTTTTACAAGTTTGCTTTAAACTGGATTTACAATGTTTGTGTGTTTACATTTGCTGGATTTCTTTCACTTATCAAGTTATAATGAATTCATAAATTCTGCTAAAGGAAAAGAAGGAACATTTGTTGTGCATGAGTAAAGCTATTTTGCTTGGGATATTGCCAGTTTAAATCTCTGACCTTCCACCATCCAAGCACTGATATAACTTTCAAAAAATAATTCACAACTTGTTTTCAAAATACAAAACTCTTGAAGTTGTGAATCTCGCTAAATCCATACTACATCTAACTTAGGCACCAGAAATGGCCCCAGCACTCTGCTGGCACAAATGTTCAAGTCAATAAAGGTGCATACCTCTCTGTCACTACCTCAACGTTAAGGAACTGTAAAATAACTAGTTGGTGAGCCAAAGCTGACCAAAGAGGAACACACACGCACACGCTCACAAACACACAAAAGCCATCCACAGGCGTGGGCTGAGCTGGGCCGACAGTAATTACAGCCATACGGTTGAGAGAGAGAGAGGGGAAAAAAACAGTGGCACTCTGGAGATGCCCTCAGTACTACAACCGCTGGTTCAAAATGGGGGCCTGAAGGGAGTTCTGGAGACTGGGACAATGTTAGTGTGGTTCATTTTTGGGCACTGCTGCTGTGATTAGCAGTCTTGAGAGTGACACATATATTTATGTTGCACATATTTAGCTTTGACACCAGACAATGAGGAATGTTATGCGTGTT
>JAOXYM010000004.1:17476746-17488352 GCA_028567055.1 Leptatherina wallacei | reverse complement strand
CAAATACATATTTGTGTATCCTTTTTTTGTAATGGCTATGCATCTTGTTCGGTCTTCTTTTCTTTCCACACCTAACTTTTTACTTCTACTAAATCTTAAAATAAAACAAAGCAACAGTAGCAGTGATTCAGTGAAGTTTTTTTTGTCCAAACTAGTCTTTGTTGAACCTGACACAAGGCTCCAGTGTCCCACTTCTGAAAGTTTTAACATGCTTTGATATGCATAATTGGGCCTTATCCTTCTGCTTCTTTGTAATCTTTCCCCCCTTATTTGCTGGGGGGCTTGGTGAGCTCCTCTGGCAGCACATGCAAATTTTACTGTACCAAAAACTTCATTAAATATCAGAATACACATGTAGCATAAGAAGAATTTTATCTAACTGCTAAATAAGAGATGCACTGTAATTTTTGGGTGAGCATTTATGAAAATCTCTAAGCAACAAGGACTCAAAAAGTTTACTTAGGACTAGTTTACACGACAACATTACTACCAAATTAGCATTTTTTTTCTCCTTTCAAACCCTGCGGGATTGAAAAAAACCCTGCATTTATACAACAGCAAAATTAATCAGATCGCCCTTGACACGACTGCAAATTGAGTGACTACGGTGTAGTACGCATGCCAGACCTTTAGATGGCAGTGAAAACTATGTTGCAACGATACACCCCATGTTTACACTAGTTCCTACTACATCCTCATAAAACTGGAAGACAACATCTTTGCTGGGGACATACCTGCTGAATGATGCGTAAGTTTTGTTTTAAGAGAACAAATAACTTAAAAAAATGTAGCAGCAAAAGAAGAACACAGGATCCGCCATTTTTATTGTTGTTAGTTTGTACATGTGGCTAGTAGAGTTCGCAGCGGGCAGTGACGTCATCCTATTCAAGAGCCTCCACTTTGGGTTTACACGGCTCCGCGCCACCCCGCGTCACAAGAAAATTCCACCCTGGAGCCGTCTTCAAAATGTTGCGGAGTCGCCCCCCCCCCCCCGACACTGCCTTGTCATGTGCAAGAAAGGACAGATCGCAACGCAAACGTTGCGTCTTGTCCTCACAGAGTTGTCATGTAAACATGGCCTTGGGTTGCTACATTTATATTTTCAGCTATGGCCCCAAGTTTGATCATCTATCAAGGGACAAACATCGGAATAAATCAAAGACAAATTGCTACATCCTCTTTTTAAGATCTGTTTTCGTTGTTAAAACAGTGGTACTTATGAATCCTTTGTTCAAACTTATACAACTGATTTCCTAGACCTTTCCCTTTTCAATGTCTCCTCAGTGTAAACTGATCTTGTCATGCATGCAGACAAAACACAAACCATATGTGCATATAGAAAGGTTGTCCTTCTCCCTTATCATTTATTTTTACTTTCTTTTCCTGTCCATCAGAGAATCCATTACGGTGAAGCTTGTTTGGTGGGCAACTTACACAGTGAATCCTTATTTGGTCAGAAAATTCGCATTGCCCGTTCCAACAAAAATAACTCCAGTTTGTTGATGTGACTACCTTGGGAAACAAGACCACACACACGTATATGACAACAAACTGGAGCAACTGCAACACTACCCCTTTCCCATGTCAGTTTACTGATCAGTTACACTAAAAGCAGAGACCAATCCGTGGGAGAGTTAGGTAAAAAAAGAAGAATTAACAGACACATAGTGAGTTTAACTTCCACATACTGTTATTTAGAAACACAAACAGATTTCTTTAATGCATTTTATATTTGTTTTTGTTTTTTTGTATACAAAAGATACAAATATTCTAACAGGATATTCATTCAAATCTGTGCAATGGTGGGGCACTTTTTACTTTAAGAATTTAATAAGAACAAATCTGCCTAAAGGAATCCAAAGGAAAGCTCCATCTGCAATGGAGCTTCACTTTGCACCTATCACATGCATTTATTTATTTATTTATTTTTGTACTGCACCACTAAACATAGCCTGCTCCAGCTACTTTAAAAAAATCCAATGAAATATTAATCATTATACCACTTCCAGAGAACCATATGAGAACAAACTCTACAGAGTGCAAAACCCCCCATGGGCTCAGTACACTCCTGTTCTAGGTGTCCATACTGCTCTTCCTTTTAAAAGGAAACAGGAGCTTTACAGAGGCCAGTTGCTTTGCCAGCCATGCACTACTATGTAAAACAATCTTTTTATTTGCCACATTTATGGCCTTTAAAGTAGTTGATGTACTTAGATGAAGATGGCACATGTGGTACCTCAAGCTAATTTCCTGCCTGCTGTGTATTTAGGATATCAGCTTACCTCAACGGATCACTGGTAACATGACAATTGTGAGTATCAACAGTAGCGATATAAGGCAGTGTAGTTAATATTTAAGAATCTAGACAAAGACATAAAAAAAAGGCTGTAAAGGGTCTTGTCTTTTACCTCATTATCTGATTTTCTTATTTCACAACAAGCACATGTATCCTGTTTCCATTTGTCCCAGATAACAATCAAAGCTAATGTCTCAGCAGCAGATTTATGACTGTGTAGATACAATTTGAACATAACATAACCTAACAGCTAACTACCACTAAAAGTTGTCTTACCTGTTTTGGTGTTAATGGCAAAGAAACCCTGGGGATTGCCACTGGCGATCCTGTAGGTGAGTTTATCACTGGCCTTGGCATCTGGATCAACAGCATTTATCTGGATGATTGATACATCTTTTGGAGAGTTCTCCATGACAGATGGGTAGTAGACAGGTTCAGACGTTTGTGGTGCGTTGTCGTTGACATCCTGCACTTCAATGTAGACCTCGACAAAAGCTGAAAGGGGCACGACACCACGATCCATAGCGTAGACTGTTAGCCAATAGTGGGATGTTGTCTCATGATCCAGAAGCTCTTGTGTTTGAATAACACCTAAGAGATGAGGGGAAAAAATCATTAATGCACTCTTGAGGAGAATATTTTTATATGCAACACATGACCTGAATCTCGCATCACTGCCTGCATTTTGAGTGAACTCAGTAAAATTCATTTCTGGCAGTGAAGAAAGGGGAACACTAGTTGTCCCTGAGCAGGCAGTTGTATGGGTTGGTTGAAGAGACCTTTCTTGATACATGTCAAAATGGTACATTAACAACAACCAGTCAGTGCTCTGCTGTTTACATTTCACTGCCATGCGGGGGATTCTGACCTTCAGCTGAGCAAACAAAAGCTCTTTCAAGCACACATATAAGTAGAGCAGGATGACAATGGTTAAATAGAGTGGTGAATGAGTAGATCCTGTAACCTGAAAGTAGTATGTAAATCTATATGATGCTGCATGTGAGTGAGATGTACTGCACTGATGTAATACATTAATCATCTTTTGTCACTCTAAATCACCGGGTTAAATGTTTTAGTGCTTGAAACTTGAAATGGTGTGAAAGTCGATTGTTGATCTTTCTAAGGAAAAGCTAACAGGAAACTTCACATCAGTGAGTTTGCTTTGCTTTTGTGCTTTTCATTTCTGTGTGAGTCCATTTCCAAGTGTTCACCAGGTGCTTAGTGGGTACATTGCAGTGTAGTAAAGGATAAATTTGTGTGAGAGTGTTTGTTTCAAATAGTAAATGCTTTAGCCTATAATATGTGTATGTAAACAGTAACTGCTGCTATCATATATAATTTGAATTAATTACCTAAAGTGACAATGAGATGACCCTTACGGTAAAACAACAGTGAGATACATTATTTTGATCAACATAACAACTACATCATCTTATTGGTTGTTGAAGACATGTAATAGTACATATACTTTGGCTGGTTATGATAAATTGCAATCCAAATAATTGCCACATTTAGTTTAAATGCTACACAATGATTGGCTGCCAGGAACATCGGGAATATTAGTACATGACCACTAAAATCCGATAACTGGGAGATCTTAGATAATTATAATTTTCTGAGCCTATGCCTCTACATGCACTTCTGAAATGCGATCTTCGAAAAATCCTTGCCTACATTTTACAGTTCCTCATCAGATTTCTTTTGGAGTATTTGTGTACGCAGTGATGTAACTTCCTGTTATTTTCAAAACATCAGTTCTTTGTTGAACATGGTGGTGCCTGTGGTCTTAGCTTTAGCTGCTAATGTGGGAAATAGCAAGCTGCACAATGGACTAAATGTGAATGCTTTTCTTCATTTATACTCCAACATCCTTCTGCTGTACACATGTTTTTCTTTTTCATTAATCTATACAGTTTTTTTGCACATGAGTAGATGTAAAAACACAAAATAAGTCAGATATATGGGTCTACATGCACACAGACATCAAAGTATTGGAGAGAAATTTAGGTGTGTTTATCTGATTTCTAATAATTACAAAACTGCTATTATCTGATAGAGGATATCAGATTTTTCTGTTTACATAACCACTTGAAATGAGGTAATGATCAGATTTTTGGTGTGCATGTATATGGTCTCAGTGATGTCCCACACTGTCAACTTTTGTTTATTTGATTGATCATTCACAATGCTGTGTCAATATTGGGCTTGTCAGTGTCCACGTTTACTTGAGAGTTTAAATTCCCCTTTAGTTCTGAATAAAAGTTAAATCTGCTTTAAAGAGATGAAAAATGACTATGTAAACACTTAATTCCAAATGACAATGACAATTTTCATTCGGTTGGTTTATTTTCATTTTAAATCTGAAATGAATAATTCCTCCTTCATGCATACGTTCATTCCACTTTAAATTAATTCTGGTCGTTCTGCGCATGCTCATTCCTTTGTCCTGTCATGATGACGCACATATTCCGCGCTGGCCACCCGAACCGAGTATTGGACTCGAACTGAAATACTTAAGTCAAAGTGAACTAGTATGCTTGTGTCGAGCTGCTGCTTCAAAACTAGAATCAAAATCAAGCGGAAATGGTATTTATATCGTTTTCCATGTTGTAGCCGAAAAGAAAAGAAGCAGGAAGTGGAGTTTGTTTTCTTCTGGTAGATGTAAGCATGTTTCTTCCACCCTCTGTCCAATCAGAATCCTTCCCAAATCCCAAATTTAAAGCAGAATTGAATAAAGGTGATTAAGCGTGTTTTGTTGGTCAGAATCTATTACCATTATTCCACTCTGTGTTGTCTTTAATGTGAAGCCTCCACAGGGCAATATTACACATTTATAATAGTTTAAATAGGATACCTTAGTGCTGCTGTTGTTTTTGTTCACTTACTGTAACCTGAGGAACTTTTTTTCTTCTGAAAAAATCTATGCCTCAAATGACTAGTCAACAAATTCTTATATTTACCTCAGGAGGGATGTTAAGCTTATTTATTGTCTATTCCTGCTTTATTTCAGGTTCCCTGCATTTTTAACCAGGGATCATATCTTGTCATCAGTCATCATTACAGCTTTCTCAACTTTGCTTGAGGCATGTAATAAGAAGAGTAGCCAAGCAAGAAAAATAGGTAGCTTCCAAAAGTTTTGTAAAGCCACAAGTCACAGCAAAATTAACACTCACCAGTATGACCAGAATGCAAATGAGATCACTCTATAGTCAAAACGCTTGCTTAAAGCAGACATAGCTTAAAGTGGCACACTAATTTAATCAATAGTTTTTAATATACATATTGTATCTGTCTAATTTTACTTATGCATCACTTTTAAAAGTGGAATTATTTCCCAAACATCTGTTCATTATGACAACGTGAGTGAAATGTCACATGCCATGTGACAGAGACCAAATACTTATATAAAATATTATAATATATTTATAATCCTAGGGCGCATTCACAGAAACACTTTTTGAATCAAGCCCTGCTCTGATTGCTTGGAAAGTCTGCTTTTTTGGGGGAATTTTGAATGGGCTACTTTGATCTGATCAAAGTAGCTGATCTGGTCCACCTACAACCCTGGATCTCAGTCCGCTAATACAGAAAGTGGACCACAAAGTGAAGTGCATTGTGAGTTCAGCGCACGACATTGTGGGTAAACACAACCAAAACATGCGTGTGTGGAACAATAGGCAGCTCTGGCGGGGAGAAATGGCGTGTGGTCAGACTTGGAAGAGCATAGTTAAAGTTCTGATAGAAATATGATCAATATCCGTAAACAAAGTTTCCCTTTGGGGACAAGAAAAATTACTTGAGAAAAAAACAACAACCCAATGTTGCTAGGATCTGATGCAGCTCTGGGCTTTGCTGTTATGTGGCAGAAACAGGCATTATCCTGCATTTATCAAGAGATGAGTGAGTGTTCTTCTTCTTGTGTCTTTTCCTTAAGTAATTGTTGATGCTTGGTCATCAAATGACCTGAGTCCCAATCGTACCCAATCTAGCAGACTATCCTGGTGTGAATGCACTGTTAATGAAGCACTTTTAGAAACACTGTTAGAAGAAAATAACATATATATATATATATAAAGTAAAGGCATTGGTAATCTGAGCAAAGACAAAAAGGCAGAGGAGGGCAAATGCCACAGAGATGTTTTAAGAGAATTAGGAAAAAAAAGATGATTAAATAGAAGATGTCGAAGATGACTGAATATTCAGGTGAAAAGGGAAAGAGGCTGACGTGAGGACAACAGGAACATAAAGGCAGTGGTGGTCTTGTGTGCACATTTTGTGTGCACATCTTTTGTGCTTTGCTAAGAAAATACCACGCTTGGGTGCTTAGTGATTTGAGCGGCAGTTACCAGCGAAGTAAAACCATTGTACTTTTACTAGGGTCAATGCTTCTTAATTTTTAACTGTCAGCATACAGAAGACAACTTCATGGTAATCTTGTAAGAAAGAGTTTTTTTTCATATCCATTTTTTTTAAAACAAAGAGAAAGGGAGAGAATTTGATGTATTTTGACAAAAACTAAACAAAAACAACCCATATGAAAAGCTATCTGCTATAGGTCTTGGGTGAGCAATTTCTAAAAAAGCACATGAAAAATGAATCTGAAGAATTTAGACACCACACCCATCCTATACCTAGCCTACCCAGTAAAGAAGGAGGAAAACCTGCCCTGGGGCCACAAAAAAAGAAAAAAAGGCTGTGCAACAGCCTCTGCTAGATTTTCTTTCCGCTTTTTTTCCCTTGCCCTTTTCTTTCCCCTCTGGCTTTGTTCTTCAAAGCTACTTGAGTACAGTGGCAGTGCAGTCGAGGCTTCAGACGACCAGCAGATTTTCAGTTATTAAGACCAGCAGGTATTTTATGTTTATGTGTGCCTAATCGTCTAGTCCATTTTGTAAAAACTCAAAAGTCACAATGAAGACTATGGAGACACTTTTTAGTTCACTGCATGGTAGCAGTCAGAGCAGCAAGGTCACATTACAAACGTATTATTTGCAATCAGTGCAAGATCTAAACCCAGTTAAATGCAGTTTGACTGTTGTTGTTTTCTCTGCACATTTCTGAACGAACCCAGGCATTGTGACCATCAACAACTGACTTCACAACTGTGATTATCTTTAGCTAATTTGGCATAAACCACCACTTCTTTGCTCATAATGCAGTAACATGTTAAGTAAGGAGTTTGCTTTGAAAATCTCTGCTCATTTTGCTCACCTCTACCCCACATTCCTCAGTCTTCTCAGGCCTCGAGCTCACAAGCTTGCATAAACTTTCTCACTGCCCTCCCCCCCTCGCCCCCCACCCCTTCCAAAGCCTTGGCAAAATGCCTCAAATTCCAGTACCTCATTGTTGTGCCTAGTGTAATAGAACAAGTCCTAAACCAAGCTTTCTATTGCCCAGCAACTTGATATCACATCATCCCAGTTCTCAGACATCTGTAGCCAGGATCTGTGTTATTGGAGATAGTAAACCATTAATGCCTGAAATGACAGAAAAATCCAAAGATCTCGTGCAGTCCATTAACATCTTACACTGATGTAATGTGAAACACCTTACATGTGTCACCAATTTAATTATTTAGGTTAAGTAATTATTAGTTGAAGGCAAAAACTTTCAAAATTTTTTTATAACATCCATGTGAGAAATTGAAGGCTGAACCAACTGTTCAATGCATTTATAGACTTTCAGTGTAATTTCCAAGCTCTCAAGACATGTTGGCAATTTCACTTTAATATATCAAAACAAAACACATTGCACTGAAACTTAAAAAAAAACTGTCAATCAACTAAACAAGAATAACACAATTCTGGATTTACTGACAAAAAGGCATTTTTGGCCAGGAGGAGGATGCACTGTCTGTGTTGATGGTGATTCTAATACTAGCTGGGGACCTGACAGAATCATATTTTTTTTGTCATGGCCAAATGCATGTTGACTTGTTATCTTTACTATAATGCTAGATATGTAGTTGGAGGTTACAACTTTAAAACTCTTCTCACTAAATCTTACTTCAAACTTAATTATTCATTAATAAAAAAAAAAATCAGATTTGCTTTCAGTTTTATCAGGCTACACATAACCTAGCAAATTGTGTCATTTTAGGTAGCAATCTCTTAAATAGACCACGCTTCTGTCCACACCCGTAGGAGTCAGTAGTGTGAATAAAAGTCAAGTTTTACAATGAAGTGATAACAGTGACCTTAACATAGTTTCCCCTGGTGTTTTATATTGGAAGCAGTCATGGAACACAAATCTAGCCTCAGTATATCTACCATTTTGATAAGACATGCTCTTTTAAATTGGTTTATATCATACTATTATGAAGTATGTGGCATGACGCACATAAATCCCTCTGGTTTGTTTGAAGGGCAAACAGAGGTCATAATGTTGGGATGGGTCTGAGCAATAATTATGATGATGATAAAGTATCCCATAAAGCCCTGGCTCTCATATCTAACTCAACATGCTAGACAAACTATTACACCCTATTGAACCACTGAGCCATTCCCACACCTGGCAACACTGGGCATTGTTAGTTATGGCAAAAAAATGGTTGTCAGCAGCTACCCTATCGAAATGTTTTGTTTTGTTTTTTCATTAATGTATTTAGTTGGGTATGAAACACCACAACAGAAGGTTTTGATAGTAAGCTCCATATTTCTTCAGCAGTACAAATAAGAAAACAAACATGAGAATAATTTATTTGTACATTTGAGTAATTATAGGCTGATAAGAGATGTCTAAGATAGTCATTGCACATCTGTGATACATGACCAAAGAGATTTTCCTGTCTTATCAGGCTTTAAAACCCATTAAAGCTAGTGGAGACCGATTTTGAGATTTAGCTGACAACAGAAAGCTTCGATTGTTACTGGAAACTCTGTTCAAAAGCCATGGAGCAACACTCCTGATTCAGTATTATTTCAGAGCAGTTAATATACTGGAACACTTAGCCCCAAAGAGCTCTCTCTGAATGTTCCTTTGATAACCATAACTAAATCTCAATTCATTTCTGTACCATATCTCCTAAACATATTTTATCCTTGGACACTACACAGATGTCTGTTTATGATAATCTACATGATAATCAAGATAGCTATAGAGAAGATACAGGCATATCACTCTGTATTGGGTGCCAGTATGGGAGTGCCGTTATATGGATGCTTTAGAAATGATATGATATGATTTTACATACTATAGATTGAGCAGCATATAAACACTAACCTGAAGTTAGAACTCAGGGTCTTGTGCTTTAAAAAAAGACAGCTCAAAGCAAGACAGAATAAGGTGTCTAAATAATCTGACATATGAAGTCAACTCTATATTGTCACATGCTCCTTAATGTAGTCTTTAAGCTAATAGCATGCAACTTCACAAGAGAACATAATCTGGGTGGAGAACTGTGTTGTCTCTCCAGGTATCCCTTTAACTCTTTGGCTGCCAGCCATATTTATAGCAGAGAGCTCCATCCTGCCAGTGTTTTGGAGCATTTGGGCTCATCTTTCAGGACTCACAGAATATAGAGTTCTATGATTACAGAAAAATTGAGACTACCAAAAGAAAGTTTAGACTCTCTTCTTATATATGAAAAAAAAGTTTGTTTCTAGCATTTTCTCATTGACTCAATGAGTTAATGACGCAAATATGCTGAGCTGACTTCCTATTCACGAAGCAAAGCATCAACTTTGCCACAAGCATTTGCAGCATATTTTTTTATTAGCAAATCACAAAACAAGAAAAGATAGACATTATTATGAAATGGCTGTTCAATAATTTGAGTAAAATGCTTAATGTGCTTCTTGCAGACATAATGAAGCAGAGCCTGGTGATGATGCTCCAAGTTAACTGTAGTGAGGACTTAGGGCTGGGTAATACTGCCTAAAACTAATATCCCGATATTTTTTGGGCTTTATCCTGATACATGATATATATCCCAATGTTTTGAAATCTCCTCTAAAACACTGTATAGATGTTAAATTAAACATTATCGTGCATATAAAAGACACCAGTAGTATTTAAGTAAACTCCACTAAATTTAACTTCATTGAAATTTTTCACTTTCAACAAACTTTTTATCTTGAACCAGGGACCTGCTCATAAACTGAATAACAGCGTTTCCCTGAGCCCCCCAACCCCCCAACATCAACCCCTGCCACCAGTAGAAGATCAAGTTTAATTAATTTTCTATAATTATTTAATTAATATTCAATGTATTTTTTCATTGAATTATTCTATATTAAATTAGGCCTCTCTTATTTAGGTTATTCTTATTTTGCAGCAGATCAGAACAGAAGTAATTTAAGGTTGCCTTTCCTCTAGAACAGCTTTATATTATAAAAACTAAACAGTCTGATCTTATTAATCTTATTCTCGTGTTGACATGTGATTACGTTGCCTCATGTCTTTACATGCCGTGCTGCGTGCACACACAGGTGAGCGACACAGACAGAGCGCGCACATTAGAAACTGTCACAAAATGTAAATCAGATGGAAATATCTGGTTAAATAATAATGTCTGCTCTTATTTAATGTTAAGAGCAGCTGGAGGAGAAGCGGGTGGAGGAGTTTTGCTGCTCCGGTGTACTAAGAACTTCATGTCTGTCGGGAACGTGCACCATCTAGTCTCTTCAGCATTGTCATTTCTGAGGCGCATTACTGGTTAAAACTGACCTTCGTCTCACATTTAGCTTCTGTCTCTTAATACTCCTAAACTAGCTAGCGCCATGTCTACATGCCATGCCGTGTGCACACAGGGGGGCTAGACTGACGAGCGGACAGAGCTGGACTGTATGCAGCTACTCTCTATGCTTCTTTCCTTTCTCCTGAAACAACAACACGCATGTGTGCAGGAGAGTTTTCTGGATGGGGAGTGAGCTGTCTGTCCGCTGTGAGAGAAGCCGTGTCGCGTGCAGTTAGCTGAACTCCGACCAGCAGACGTGCTACGGACAAAATCCCATGCAAAAACGCTGCTGTTGCCATTTATACTCGATGTTCGTGATATGCACATTTTCTATATTGTGCGTAAAACATCTTGGGATACATCGAATATACTCAATACATCGCCCAGCCCTAAGAGGACTGTAACAGTTTGTGAATATAATTGCAATTGACTGTACTCTTTGCATTGCTCTGCTATAGGGGTTGGAAAATGTGACGTCGCTACCCACAAAGCATTATGGGTACACTATGGGCAGCGCGCAACAAAACAAAACACATAGGGGCTGCACGTTCTTGTTTTCAGCGGTTGTTAGCAGGCTAGTACAAGGTAAAGCGTAAAAAGAAAGAATGACTAGAAGCTGCTGTGTAATTAAATGTC
>JAOXYM010000004.1:17450223-17476646 GCA_028567055.1 Leptatherina wallacei | reverse complement strand
TAATGACAGAAAATTGTGAGATTAATTAGTTAATTTTTTTTAATCTATTGACAGCCCTAATATATATATATATATATATACACATACATATATATACATATATACACATATATATCAGTGATTCATTCAATTCATTAAAGATTCAAGTTAATTACAGAAACACTACAGTTGCAACAGGGTTCAACAAAACTGAGAAAGATCTGCATTGCATGTACATCTGCAGTATTATTGACAGCAGGAGGGTTTGTTATGAGGGTGTAGAAGAGTGAATGAATGGCGACGCCGTACGTACAACGGTCTTATGGTCCACTCGGCACATTTCAAGGTCCTGTACCCATCCATTGGTGAACTGGATCTGGGCCTGCTGCAGTGATCTAAAGTTGCTAAAAACGTTGTGCATGTACGTGCTTACATTTAAAATCATGTAATTAGAAGTTTGTCAGTGTTGAAAGTTGGGCAGAACGCTAACGTCTTTAGTCCATTCTGAATGTTCATATGGGTCTAGCCCGTCTAGCCACTCCTTTAACTTTTTCCTCGTACCTTTTCTTAGATTTTTTCCATCAAGCTTTTCTTTGTACGGGTCTGCAGCGCTCTCCTTTGACTTGAAAATAATTATTTTTCTCAATTCGAAAACTTCAGCGTAATAAAGACCGCAGGAATAGTAGTAACTGGTTTTCAATACACTCGCACGTGAAACTATGTTTACATTTTGCAGCCCCTTGTACCCATTATGCACTGCGTGTTTGCCACGTGGTGTGTCAATCTCTATTTGGAGCACACATTCTGAACCAGGGACTTTAAGAAGCAAAAACTGTACAATGAAATAAATATGCAAGTACTACATTTTATTAAACTAAGAAAAAATACTATTGATACTTTACTAGATGTCCAAATGCTCACTATTCAGATAACATGCTTTGAAATCTGCATTACATTACAGACAAAGAAAGTATAGATCTAATTAAATGGCAAATGCTCCTCACTAGTTTCTACAACAAAGTTGCTCTCATTCACCCATTCCCACAAACACTAACACAGCGCTTCTAATTATATATTTGAACTCTGCATACACAGCGCTTTATTCTCCTCCATGATCACACACCAATAAGCATATATGGGGCAATTTGGGGTTCCGCGTTTTGCCCAAGGACACTTTGACATGAGGTAAACAGCTTAAACCACCAATCAGAAGACGACTACTCCACCACCTGAGCCACAGCCTCTGTAACCCAAGTGAATGTAAGCATGACATTGAATTAACACATAATAAAGCCCATCCTGTGCACGAGGCTGCTCTAGGTTTCTTTAAAAAGATTTAATGGACTGAAAGAAAAACATACTTTTAACTGGGGAGAGTGTGTTTTTCATTTAGAAACCTACAATCAACTTTGTCCCGCTGCACATTCCTGGTCCCATCTCCACAGTAACAGCACTCAAGCAAAGACTATTTGGAGTCATGCGCCACTTTGCAGTTCAACTTTTATCTCTCAAACATATGGAAAATGGGGGAAAGAGGACAAAGAAAACTAACTTCTAAAGCAATACTTTTTGGCAAAAGGGCTGTCCTTATCATGGAACACTACATCTTTTCATTATTGTCAAGAATTTGTTTACTTTAAACGGAGGACATGGAGAAAGACTGGCAATTTTTTGTGGAAATGGAACAGGACTTTGTCATGATGTATCAAACTGTTGTGTTTGCTTTCACAAAGAACGCTTTCACAGCATAGGCTGCATACAGCTTCATGTGAAAGGGCAATGCATATTTTATCCAAGAAGAAAGGGCAATGCATACATAATAGAATCAGCATCTGCTTCTCATATACACTGAACACACTCTGCTCTGGTGATCTTGTATACTGGATTATTTCACTTCAAACTGACACAACTTCCACACAATTTTAAAGTAATTTCTCATCCAATTCTCATCCCCATACACCATTCTATTACCCTCTCCTTTTGAGTAAGGATGACACAAGAACAGATATATTTGGTACTTGATTTGCACGCAATCTCCTTTATTTATTCCTGGCAAAGAAAAAGGTGGACTCTTAACATTCACACTTACTTACACTTACTAAGGGGGGGGGGGGGGGGGGGAGCGGGGGGTGTTAGCGTGCATGCATAGAGTATAAATTTAATGTGCTTGTGTCACACTCCCTTCAGACAAGGGTCACACTACCACAACACTTCATTTATTTCCATTCAATGCAAGACATAGAATGAAATAAAATAAAGTGATTAAATTTAAATTTAATCACTAAACTACATTTATTTTTCACCTCAGTATATGCCATTACAGCTCAGTTGTTAAGTATTAAGATTTATTGGACGACGCAATACCCAACTTAAGCTCTGCTAGCAGACAACCCAAATCCCAACCACAAGATTAGCGGTTCAGATCATAATGTCAGCCTCTTCAGAGGGAAAACTGGTGTTATTCATGAGAAGTCTGACATATTTCACTTTTAGCTAGAAACAATCCAAACTAAAGCCTACATTGTTGTGTCTGGTCCATCAGCAAAAACATATCCTTAAACTGCTATTTTAGGCCACTAGCTCTAAAAGTTTTTGAAATATAAAATGACACACTTTCAACACACACTTTTGGTATCAAAACTTGAAAACCCATACCAGTAAACAGTACTTTAAAGCTCCAAAATGAACATCAGCAGACAACCACTTAAAGTGTGAAAGCCATCTTATGTTAAATGTTAGATTCCTTCCCAGCACAAATGGTGGGGAAGCAAAGTGCTCTAGTGTTTGATGTAGGATAACATCTTGTTTATTGGGATGTGGATATATTTCAACCACTTAGCTCAATTAAAGCAAGAGAAAGGGGAAAGAACCATAGATCTGATATAGTAAGATGTCCATTGTGCTACTTAAGCATGTAAAAGGCTTTCAGTATATGTTGTTTTCAGTCTTTTTGAAATCACTTTTGTCCCCACAGGTCAAAACTCAATCAAAAGCAAACATACCAATAAAACCATAGGGAGGTAAATTTGGTCCGTAGCATGGAAAGGGGCCCAGTAAAGAGCCTTGATAAGAGTGCATTTAAATTAAGGTGGCACAGATCCAGTGACCACAGAGCTTTTAATAACACTGAGAATGTCTGGACAAACAGTTGCCATGGGCTCCCTGACCAGTTTGACTGCGAGAAACTATTGCTGAGGAAGAATACAACACAGCTTGCATCAGAGAGTTTCTTTTACTTTTGCAGACGAAAATGAAAATAGCACTTTGTTCCATACAAAGCTATCATGGAGACCACATTTAAATGTAAACGCTGTCTAAAACAGATAACTTGGTTGTTTGAAAATGTCATACAAGTAGGTAGCAAGCATTGCCTGTTTGTCTATTGTAAAATGTTTTCCTTTGTTCAGATTTGTTAGAAACACCTACTCTGGGAGATTTATTCACTCACTGCAACACCACAGAGTGAAATGTGCTCCAAAGCACTTTGTTACCCAAATACCGTAGTGGGGTCTTTGTTACAATTCAATGGTGGAGGGAAGAAAAGTAGGAAAAGAGGAGCAGAAAAGTGAATCACAATGTGGTGATAGATCGAGCAAACACTGTCTCAAAAATAAACACCATACTGTAGACTGCTGTACTCTCAACATACACATGTGCATGGGCTTTGTACAAGACATCTGTAGTTTTCCCTCACCTATTCCCACAGTAAAAAACACATTTCAAAGCTGATGGTGTGTGGCTACTGGCATATTTCCTTGCACCGCTTTTTCATTTGTTTTCCAAATTTAAACTATTTTAAAACATTTTGGTCAAAATTCACAACATGCAGCTGCAGCACTGACTGAGTCTATAGCAGGGTGTGCACCCATGCTTTTATTTTCCTTTTAGAGGCATAATAATCTAAACACATATAGTTGCATAAAAAACCACACCCTTCATCTAGTGAAACTGTGGGAGGGGCATTGCCATCTTGGCTGTATTTAGTTGTCTGCTGACCTCAGATGTAATCCATAATAACAGGACCCAGCATAGGACAATCCTATCATTGCACCTCTTGATAATCATTTAATAAAGGTCTATGAAATTAAGTAGATCAAACCAGGACCCATAATACAGGTCCTGCACTGGAATTTTAGACTTAGATGGCAGAGTAGGCCATCCCACGGCTCCAACAAATGTATCTGTCTGCTCTGATTGCATCCATCAGAGAATAAGATGCATTATGCTATCTGTCACTGTGATTTGTTTACACCCACTAAGGGTTTAATGGCCAGTGACTGATCACCAACTACTGGACGAAAGATCAGCTAATACAGCTCACCAACATGTGGTATACTTGATTCATAACAACTTTTTTTTCCAACTTGTGTACTATTTTGTATCAACATTCTATTGTAAGTATCAAATTAATAGGTGAGAACATCATGATTTGACAGCTGCCCATTTATCATTAGGCAGTATGTGCATCATATTACACTTTTGTTTTAAACAAAGCAGTATGTTCATGGTTATTTGGAACAGTTTAGAACTTAAAAATACAGTCTTCTTTGAATAAAATGTCACAATTTATTGAATTAAAATGAAAGCTAAATGAGAACATCGGTCCAAGTTAATATCAAATTTTACTGAGGCAATAAAATTAAAGCATTTCCTTTGATGCTTTTTCCTATTTTTGCTGCCGTGTAGACTGGGGGTCCTGAACTGCCAGGTTGTGATGCATATCTTACAAGGCCACAAGAGGTGGGGCAAAAACAAGTGGCAACCTCTGGCTGAAAAATGTGAAGCTTATGCTAAGTGCCAAAAATTAAAGTTCCCCCACCCCATCCGCTAGGGGCTGGGTTCAAAAGGGAGCAAATCCCCATAGACTACCATGTTAAAAAGGCCAACTTCACAGCAGAATTAAACATGTTTACAGCCTGGTACAAAAAAACATTTTAGGTTTCAATTGGTCAAGTTTACCTACATGACAAATGTGGGAAGAGTGAATTTATTTATAACTCATTTGTTTAGATGTTATTTAACCTTAAAATTCTTCATAATTAGGGGCGTGTCATTTTGATTGACAGGTGCCAGATATCCAGCAAAAGGAGGCAGAGTGTAGCACAACCATGGTTTTTAGCCGGCTAACATGCGCCTTAGCATAAGCCCGCCTACCTCCGTTAACTGGTTAGCTCCCGTTAGCTCTGGGTTAGCTTTGTTAGCGCGTAGCTACAGGCAGCTCAGAGTTTGATGGGTGTCAATCATCCATCCCCACGCTCACAGCCTCCCTCTCAGCGCGATTCATAAAGCATAAGGATTGATTTTTTTATGTCCATATTTTCTGATGGCGTGACCCAATTCTTACGTGACTTGCCGAGGCTCCACGAGAACTTAGCAAACACAACTGGTTTCCCGTTTCACTTCGGTCCAAAATCAGCTTTTCTTGCCGAGATAAGACCACATTCAGATGTTTTCAATCCCCAGTGTGGATTATATTCACCTTTTAAACTATTTAGCAGCATATAACCACTCACGTTAGCGGCTAACCTTAAGAGCGCTGCCACGTTCAACAACAGGAAGTGAAGTCACCACCCATGCTCCTCAGAAATAATTCCAATTTGGGCGCCCCATCAGGTCTCAAGTAGTAAGTTAAGTCATGTTTCTTCTAGAACAGGTTTACACTTCGTCCTTTTACTAAAAACTAAACGATGGCTCACAGCTGCTCACTGTGTCCTCTACACTGAGCGCACACATACACGCACAGAAAGACGCATGCGTGCACACACAGGTGATCAGCGGACAGAGAGCGCATCAGAAAATCAAGCAAAAATATGAATTAAAAAAATTCAGTCAGCGAGGTGAAGATGGAAAGCCTCTCCCACCAGTGAGGAGCAGCTGGAGTTTTTATCTTGCTCTGGTGTTTCACTGAGAGCGTCATATTGTCATGGAGACGTGCGCTGCACCGTCATTGTAGGAATCTCTGAATCATATTGGGGTTTAAAATGGATCCAGTATTCTTTGTAAGTTTTTATTAACGTCAAAATAAAGCCTTTGACTTAACTTCAGGTGTCAGTCTTCTTGTCATCTAACAAGGGCACCCAGGACATCAACAAAATCCCAACAAATGCAAGTGATCAATATGAAAACTTTGGCCTCTGTATAAATCTGCCAGCTTTGCTTCTTTTTTTTTTTAAATGTCACTATAGCCCCTTTCAGACTTGCTCTGAAGAGCAGTAATGTTGCACACTTTGTCTGAATGCAAACGGTATAAAAAACAAACGATATCAAGCGGACATTTACCAGCTAGCCCCCATGTCATAAGAGCAGAAATGTTGCGGCATGTCGCAAATATCCCGCAATACAAGTCAGACAGACAGACAGACAAGCAATTTCTATTCAATAAAAACTGCATGGTATAGTACTACAATATCACACATAGAAAACAATGTATTCTCATTTCCAAAATTTGTAATTGTTTTTCCAACTGACACACAGGTCAGATGTAGAGGTGTTGAGGTATTAAAAAATGTATACCAATCCTATAATAATACTAGTCAGTGCATTTCTGTTTAGTACAAATAAAAAGTTTCTCCTCCCAGAAAAGTTCTCACTTACTAGTTCAAGCTTGAAATACCCTAGCATCCGTCTCCATGAAACAAAATCTTATAACAAATTAGATATCCATCCACCACCACAGTAACAATAACAGACGCACCACAGCTGACACACAGCTCTGAAGAACACATCCTTCATAAAAGCTAATCTTTAATGCTTAAGTATTTCCCAAATGGTTTACTGAAGAGACTTCCTGTCTACTTTCGGTATAATTTGCATACACATCTGACTCTTAATAAACACTATCCTAAGGCTAGCTGTAAATCAGGAAAAGCAGCAGACTGAGAAATTGCTTTTCCAACTTTCTTATGCAGATATGAACCTGAGAGGTTATTTGTGCCAAGTCAATATTTTATACATAAAGTTTCAGTGCCTCATTTAGACATTAAATATGAAGAATGTTGAAGGAATTTTAATTGCAAGTAGGGGGGAGGGGTGTCAAAGGATAGGGCTATCAGAAGAAAAGAATGCAGGTAGATGGGTCTATTTAATCTAATGCAAGTGATTGCAGGGCATTGGATAAGACCTCATGGAATTCCATGCTACTTATTTTGAGCTAATTTGAGTCAGCTGTTGAAATTATTTAAGGCAGCTGAGCATGTATTAACATATTTTCAGCAAAATCAGAAATCCACAAGCAAATTCCTGTCGTCAAAACCATGATGAAAATATGCTATTGTTGAAAACACTTTTGAGTGTCAAAACAAACTTTGTTATCCTCCAAATCAGAACTATTTCATTAAGGTTGTATGAGTATGGTAAGAGGAAGGTAAAAGAAAAAGAAAAGGTGGCATTACTCTCTTAGTATCACAGCAATTCCTCACAAGAGTCCAGAAAAGTTTAAAGAGAGCTGGTTCATCTGTTCCTGCCATCAATTCTCCCCAAAAACAAAAATTACTGGAATGGGGAATTTGCCTCAGAAGATTTCCATCTCATTGTTTCATGAGTCAACTCACGAGTGTGCACTATAAAACTTTTCTTATGCATTTTTAAAAAAACATCATGCATGCCTATGTCAACGAATAATACAAACTTATATCACATTAAGAGACTCACCAGTTTCCTCATCAATGGAAAATTTCCCCAAGCCAGATCCATCTCGTATGGAATATCGAATCTCTCCGTCTCGTCCTGTGTCCTCATCTTCAGCTGAAACAGTCATCACAGAAGTCCCAACAGGAGCATCCTCTTTTATAAATCCCTTTTCCACAAATGATCGAAACAAAGGCCTGTAGAGATTTTCATTCACATCCACTACATCTACCTCAATGAAGCAGGTTGATGATAAAGATATGGGCTTCCCCTTGTCTTTAGCTTTTGCTGTCAAATTATACACCTGTTTTGTCTCGTAATCCAAATTCTGGACGATGCGAAGAGCACCACTGATTTTGTCCACTTCAAATTTCTCATCTCCATTGTCAATAAGGCTGTATCGTACCTGACTGGAAGGTCCAATATCAGGGTCATGAGCCTCCAGCCACATAATTACAGTACCGATAGGAAGATCCTCCCTCACCTTCACGCGGTAATTGGGGGGCACAAATTTAGGTGGATTATCATTCACATCTTCCAAGGTGATTTTAAGAGGCACTGTGGACACTAACTGAGGGTCACTTAATGCCTGGTCACGTGCCGCAATCTTCAAGATAAAGAATGGATAGCACTCACGATCCAATGGTTTTGTCACTGTCACAACACCGGTTATCTCATTAATTGCAAAATAATCTGTGCCTCCCAAAATTGAATATTTCAGGATTCCATTTTCACCTTGATCCTTGTCTGTGGAATCAACCTGGATAATTTCTGTCCCGACAGGTGTGGTCTCACTTATTTCAACTGAGTACGAATCTTGCAAAAACTGTGGGCTATTATCATTGGCGTCTAAGATTTTCACATCCAAGAGGCGTGAAGAGGATTTCTGCGGTAGCCCAAGATCATAAACTGTAATATTGAGGGTGTAGTGGTCGGTCGTTTCCCGATCAAGAGGAGAATAAACCAAAAGCCAACCAGTTTCCATATCTACTATAAAGTGACTTTCCAGGTCTCCTCCTGAAATAACGTACACCAATTTCCCATTGAAGCCACTATCTGCATCTGTGGCACTTAAATGAACAATTCTCGCTCCAACAGGGAGGTCTTCTTTCACTTCAATAACACTTGGGAAAGAGTCTGCAAACTGAGGAGAGTACCGATTGACTGAGTGAATGTCCATGAAGTCCTCATCTGGCTCAGTTTGCGTGTGGATTTTGCTTCCCTGAAGAAGCTTTTCAGCCAACATAGTGGCCACACCAGTTTCAACACATTTCAACTGAACAGGTTTCCGTGCCGTGATGACAGTAATATTCATGATCATTGGTTGAGTCTCATGTTCGCCATCAGTTGCCACAATTTGTAAACTGTGAAAAGACACTTTAGCTGCATCTCCCTCACTCAGTGCGCGCTTCAGTGAAAGCAGGCCTGAGTTTGGATTTAGTTCAAACAGGTCAAGATCATTTCCAGCTTTAATAATGTACCGCACTAACTGCAGTTCATCAGCATCAATGGCAGATGCTGTTGTTATCTGCTCTCCCACCCCGTGATCTCTGGGCACAGTCACTTCACAGTCTACATTTTCAAACAAAGGCTTGTTGTCATTCAGGTTATTCAAAGTTATGGTTACTGATGCCTCCACCTCTCTCCGGAAAGGGGATCCCCAGTCTGATGCCCTGACTTTGAGATTGTAAATCCTGGGCATGAGTTCATAATCTAGAACCTCTGAAGTGCTGATGACACCGGAGAAGTAGTCGATGACAAATGGCTGGGGACTCAGATTGGTAATGCTGTAGGTCACATAGCCATTCTCCCCTCTGTCAAGATCAGTGGCTCTCACTGTAACCACACCGGTACCAATAGGGACATTCTCATCAACACTGGCCTTGTAAGATGTCTGCTGGAATTCAGGTGCATTGTTATTGACATCAATCACATCAACAATCACTTTTGTGGCTGCTTTTTTGTCACTGGTGATCACCTCCAGCTCAGATTGTGGGGAAATATCAGCATTGATTGGTCCTGCCGTGCTGATTAAGCCAGTATTTGGATTGATGGTAAATCTGTTCTTGTCAGAACCTTGTTTAAAAGAATATTTTAGATGTGGATATTTTGGCACAGCTGTTACCATGGTGACAGGTGTGTGTAGAGGGGCAAATTCACTCAGACTGACTCTGTAAATGGTCTTTTCAAATACAGGAGGGCCCTTTTGGAACTGTGCCGAAGTGACATGTACCAATTTAGCAGATGAAAATTGGGGTGGGGTGCCCTTGTCCTTTGCCTGTAAAGTAAGGTTGTATCCAAAAGGTTGACTGTCCCAGTCTACATCTTTGACAGCTTTTATTTTATACTCCTTACTCCCAGGACTGCTTCTTACAGCCTTGAACTGCTGAAGAGGGTCACCGGCAACAATGCTCAGCGATGCTATTTCTCCATTTGGTCCCTGATCTTTGTCTTCCACCGTCACAATGGCATATGTGGGGTCGTGATCTGCATCTGAGGGCGTCAAGGTCACTGCAGTAATTACAGGTGCATGCTCATTGGCCTGCTCCACTCTGACTGTCAGTTTGGCCATGCTGCTAAACCCACTGCTGCCATACAGCTTCATCCCTCTGTCCACTGCAAGGATCTCCAACTCATACAGCTTTGTCTCAGAATAGTCAAGTTTACCAGTCAGTGTAACGACACCGCTTGTTGGATGAACAGCAAACATATCCGTCCACTCTCTGAAACTGTAGTAGTATTCTCCATTCGTACCGATATCTGCATCAGTTGCCGTGACTTTGGCCACACTTGTGCGTATGGCCGTGTTCTCTGGTAGAGAGATGCTATAGGATGTTGGTGAGAAGAGCGGCCTCAGATCATTGGTGTCCAGTACCTGCACCTTAACTCTAGTGCGACACTCGAAATTGGTGTTCCTCTCTGAAGCTTTAACAGTTAGCATATAGTGGTCTTTCACCTCCCGGTTCAGAATGGCAGTGCTGCCTCCTTTGGTCCTTATTCGCAAAAAACTGAAATCTCCCAGCACGTAGTCCTCTGCTTTGAATAAGTTCTCATTGTCTCCAGAAATTATTTTGTACCGTATCTCCCAAGTTGGGTCTGTGATATAGAGCCCCATCTTTGTGTGACTCTCCAAGTAAGTCTTAGCAGCCGAGTTCTCATATATGGTGGCATTGTAAACAGACTGAGTGAACTGCATGGAGCTGGCCCTCACCATCCTTTGGTTCCCTGCGCAGCCACAGGAAAGCTGCAAGAGCAGCACAAGCAGTGGCACCAAGTGTGTCCCCATCGTTGTACCGATATCTTCACAAAACCACCTGAGGAAAAAAAAGATAAATTTTTTTTGCATTAAAACCAGGCACAAATGTATATTAGATGGCATCAGCCGTTAATAAGACAATTATTGCAAATAACCAGACTTCTTCAAATGGAATGACAAGTGCCACAGGCTGATAAGTGGCTAAATAGGCTCCATGTGGAAATAAGATGAGCCCGTCCGGTGACAAGACCTGAGCCAGCGCTGCTCCCATATCTGCACAAAACCAGATGCCAACTATGTGCACTTCCCAACAGTAAAAGCTTATTTTTCCAAACATTGTCTTAATGAGCTCAGAACACTGGCACTGAAACAGCATAAACAAGTAAATCTTTTATTTCCCAGCTGAAGGGGGAAAAATTGATATCTTATTCATCTGGAAAAGAAATACAATGGAAAAACAAAGGCAGCAGCTATTTCGGATAATATCTGACAATTGTGCTGGACTTTTCTTACTATTTCAACAGCACGAAGAGCAAAGTAACGGCTTCCGTGAAACACAAGACTGCTCGTTATAATTTCGTTGCACAACAATCAAGAGTTAAACCAGCATTGAGATGACTCCGCAGCTGCTTTAAGATTGCAGATTCATTCCTTTACAGCCGCTTTACGGCGTCTCTTTCTCTCCTCTAGAGTCCATACAAGACAAATAAAAGCAAGATGTCGCTATGTCTGCGCAAGAATGCTTTGTATAAAACCTACATTATTTACTTTTGGTGTGTCAAGACGACCAGAGCAAGGTTTAGTTATGAGTGTTTTATGTTAGGTTAATAAGTGACACGGCCAATCCCAACAGCCTACACCTTAAGTCTAAAACTACTGCCTGCAGGTACAAAAGAACCATCTGGTTGTGGACGACCATTGTAAAAATTCAAATTACACGAACAACTTGTAGCTCGTTTTGTGCCATTAGAGGCTAAAATATCTGGCAATTAGTAAATTCAGTTGGCCTACAACATATATACGGTGACCCATTTTCACTGAGAAAAGTTAACCGCTTCAAGAAAATAAGTTAGGTGCCTCGAGACTATTTCATTTCAAACCCCATCCCCCAACTACAGCCATTCACTTCTTGAAACGATGGCAGCCGTGCGCTGAGCGGAGACTTGCCAGAAAAATCACCGCGCACCTTTCCAACACTATATTAAACAATGCACAAAACTACTCTTTGAATTGACTAAATATGAGCGCCCTATCAAAAACTGTCCCCAAATATTAGTTTTGAAAAATAAAAAGTAAACTTCTTTAAAGAGACAGAAATCACGGTTGGATTTTCACACAGCCCGCAGCTCACAATAGCAGTCCTAACCGACCTCAACTTTTTTTTTCAGCCTACATGTTACAAAGATGCCGATGTTAAAGCGCCGCCCATTAAAAAAAAGCTCAGAAGAATAAAAAATGATTATTTACATACCTCTGTTATCATTAATGTCGTATATTGGGGGGTTTTGCATGTAGTTTAAGTGGTCCAAATCTCGGCATGGTAATACGTGAACTTCTCTCCTCTCCGCTACTCTATCTGCCACCAGCAGGCTGGCTCTCTTTTCCCTTACTCGCTGCTTCCCTTTCTCTCCCACATTGGATCTGCCCGATATCTCTCCGCGCTGCGCACGTCCGGATCTACTTACTGGCTCGGACACCTTTCCGCTCTGAAACGAACGTACTGGGGCACTTTGCTGTGGTTGCCTTGTATTTTCTAAAATATTTACAAAATGGTCGAACAAAATCAGTTTAATTACATTTTTTTAGAAGCAAGTGCTTTAATTCCATTCTCAGATTTTTTTTATTACGTTCATCTTTACTTTTTGAGCCTGCTATGCGCGCACCTGTAGGCTAGAGAATAAACAGTCATTATCATTTCGTTTTAATCGTAAAATGTGACTATTAAGACTATCAAGCAGATATGTAGACTTTAATGGGACTTTTCTCTTAGCTGGGTATGGATTATCATTAAAGCTGCCTCTTGGCATAAATGCAGATAATTGCATCAAGCCCATTCACTGTAACCTAACCTACTACAATGTCCTCGCACTGTCCAAATGATATATCTTATTCAACTCTAAGGCTGAACCACAGCTCTAATCTAGGCTACCCTGAGGGGTTATTTTGTGCATGATTTCCAAACAGATAATGAACAAACCATTTAAATTTCGATTAGACAATAACCTATGCTCGTTTTGCTCAATTATAGCCTTACAATAATAGTAAAATTGTGTAGCTAGAAAAAGTAGGACCACTGCTTTGCAAATTAAATTGCTCCCCTCGTGAGGATAAATAAGCTAATAATACATGAGAGTGCAGAAGAGTTGTAACACTAGTCCTGAAGTTGATGTCATCATTCTTACTAAAGCGTCTGTAATATACTAGGCTGTAAATGACGTTCATGGTGCATGTCAGCAGACTGTGTGATGCTGGAAGTCGTTGTTCCCATATGAACACCCCTCCGTACTGGGTCAGTCGGACTTTTCCTCAGTTAAGACCAAATCTGTGCCACCTTCTCCACATGCACGCAGGAGTGTAGCTGCTGTGCGACGGATGGCGCTGTCTCACTGCTCTTGTCCGGACCGGAGAGAATCCAGCTGGGGCGCATGCACAAAGCTTGTGCTGCATGCAGCTTCACAACTTGTCAACATACTGCTTCTCTGTACGTGAGTGTGTTTGGGTGAAAATTTTTGGGTTTGAGTTGTTTGGAAGTCATCGATGCCCTCCAAATAATGCTCTGAGTTAAGTCAAAGTTTTTAGGGGTTGTATGAAAAATAATTTCTTAACAACTCTATTAGCCATATCTTCAAATATTACTCACCCGATGAGCAGAACGACCACTTGCTCTTTGCTTCACATAAATCCTGGCAGTTTTTGGGAAATATTTTTCGCAATCACCATTTCTCAGAAAAGCTTCCGTGTGAATGGACCACTTGCCCCCCTTCTTCAGTCCCTCACGGTTTTACAGCCACTTCCGATCCGCATAGAGTTAATGCACATGGTATCTTTGTACAGTAGAGCTGCAGGCTACGGTTTTACCTCGCGCCTCCACTTCACAATGGTACAGGTGGGGTGGCATACTGTTGCTGCCTTCAGGTGATATCGGAAATATCGCGATCCTTGGAGGAGCCCAGAGGCAGACAAGAATAGTAAAGATGTCGTGATTTCCTTACAAGTTACCCTCCCCTTAGAAAAAAAAACAGCATGGGGAGGGGGGCGGAGTGAGAGATCACATCGCTGATGGTGAAAGTGATGTCTGCACTCTTTGCCTGTGTGTTTTTGTTCTGGCTTTCTCCTTATCTGATCAATTGTCATGCAGATAATTCCTCAGCTTGATGAATGAATTAAGATTGTCTGCTGCATATTTTGTGCGCCACACAAACAACAGCATTTAAGATATCTTTTGACACCTGGATTCGTGCTTTATATTTAAAACCAAAAGTATTTGAAAGTTATTAGATTGAAAGTATATTAAGGAGCTAATGTCAACACCTTCACCCAAATAATTAGTTTATATATTCCTAGTGTGCTTCCCGGGCTCAGTGTAGTTATGTTTACTCTGATTACAGTGTATGCAACCATCTCACCACAGGTGCTCTTGTTTAATCATCAGAATCCCTTGTTTTTATTAATTGTGCTCTTGTGACCCTTGTGAAACAGCCATCTAGATTTAATAGTGATCTCTGAATGCACTTCAGAGAAGTAAATGTCTTCACTCAGCTCCTCGAACATGTGGCTAACAGCTAAATGTGACACCATGCTGTGAAGTGGCTGCCAAAAAATGCCAGGGTGGAGAGGAAAGGGCGGTTGGAACCAGTGCTCCAGCATGAGAATTTCTTCCTAATGTCCATTCAGCACAGGCTCATTAAAGTCACATATGCCCACAGGCTAAGTAAACGAATGAGACCAATGGGCTTGGTGTGTGGATTTGTATGGCGGAGACAGAGGGAGTGAGATAAAGACGTGGCTTTTGTTACAGAGAGCAAGTGTGTAATATTTCATACCTCTTCCTTACACCGATCTGTCCCCGTTCTCTCCCTGGATATTGTCACACACATTGTTATGTGTCTCAAACTGCTATTTTCTTTAGCTCTGCCTATAAAGCTTTAATTGAATTCAGGTCAGGTGATGCCCAGGGCTGGTTCCACTGCTTTGATCTCACAAAGTGTTTGCAGTCCAGGTTGCTGGGGGGTCAGGTCCTCCGGCCTTATAGACCTTGTGGATGTATTGTGGGGGGACTCTTTTAGCCCCTGAATAATGGATTAAATCATCCACATAGAATGACTTACAGATCAAGTGGAAATCAGAGGGGCACAAGGGAGGGAATTATGCCTTTCCAAAGGTACACTCTAACATCTTTGCAAACCTAAGAAGAGAGGGGTATTAAGGGTAGCTGAATACAGCAGATGAGTCACAGCAGAGACAACACACATACACACACAAACACACACCTATCTGAACCTAGCATCAACCAAACTGATCAGATGATTTAAGTGCAAAAATGAGGCAAAAATGAAAGTAAACACATGCAAACATTAGCCAAACGAGAGCTCACATTGCCATACAAAGCTGGTTGTTGAGCAATGTGATGGGTTAGATTGTGAAATCCAGCTGTTAGATTACACTTATTTAACGAAGTAATTCTCTGTAATTTGTATTTTGTACATTTTGACATTTTATAATGTCACATTTTTCCTTGTGAACCATTCTGAAGCCTCAGATTCAGTATTTTGGCTATTGACATCTTGTTTATTTGTAGTAATTTTGCACGATGATGAAACAGCAACATGTCCCAAAATAATATACCTCCATAAAGCATATTCTGCATTACTGACTTTTGGATTTCAGTTTGGGCCATGATTTACAAAATCCTTTTATCACAACTGTCATTGGGCATGAAGCAGGGCTCATCCTGGATAGGTCACCAGTGTATCACACGACTACCACAGAAACGAACAAGACAAATAGCTATACATCACACTTGCCCCCATTAATTTAGAATCACCAATGAACGAAACATGCATGTTTTTGAGCAATGGGAGGAATCCAGAGTACCCAGACAGACTTGTGGTTTGCATGCTTGGAGAACACAAATTTTCTTGTTGGGGAGGTGATAGTTAGTTGTTCTACAGATAGTTTATGTGTAATGGATCAGTTGGAGGGTCATTTGAAAGGTTACTCTTTATTGAGTTAGAATTTAGATAAGGGTAAGTTTTGACCTGTGTATATTCTGTTCACATATTGATTGCACAAAAACTGATGAAAAAGTCTTGGTTACATTTGCTTTATTAAGCACATGCAAAGAGTCCTGAAATATTTCAGAGATGTTCCTTGGGGATTGACATAAAACGTGGAATTATGGGTTCCAAAGCCTGAGAATTACTAAGTATGAAATCCAATTTCTAGAGGGTTTTATTTCCCCAGTTATAATTTAAAGTTGGTGATGTATTATCATATTATTTTTAGGGCCCTTACTTCTCACATTAGAGAGAAAAATATACAGGTCTCTGTAGAAAATTCATTACTGTGGTCATTACTTTTTTTGCAAGAAATTTGCGGTGAAGTAACTATAGCTAGTTCAGGGGTTAAAGCAAAAAGTTTTCTTGTGCTTGAACTCAGCTGATGTGTGAAATTAGATCCGAAAACGCTGATGACAACAAGATAATAGGCTATTTCATCACAAATATAATTTCATATAATTTCCTATTTCAAAGTGGCAAAAGTAGAACAGCCGCGTATTTTAGATAAGCGAATCGGCGCGGCACTTCAGTGCGGTTTCAGAAACGCTGTGCGGTGCGGCTGGTGGAACCTCCACTTCCATTTACTTGATTGATTCAAACCGAAACATGGTGCTTCTACACCGCTTCAGTGTTCGGCGAGACTCAATTTCAGTCACTTTTCTGTCAGTTCTATATGACCGATGTTGCGCCGGTCTTCTTAACAAGATGCACCTCATCTTCCTCCACCTGCTCCATGCTTCTGATAAGAGTACGTGCAGCTTTCGCAGCTAAACTTCATTAACATCAGGCTAAGTCTTTGAACATTTTTTCCATCCACGCTCATAGACAAAGTTTAAAAACTAAATGGCCTGAATTTTGCTAAATGACAGCATGTCTTTTCAGACTGTACATGATCGTGCGCTCACAATTCTCTGCTCCGATGTGCAAAGACAGGTGTGCGCGCTCATGCAGGTGAGCACAACCCCACCAGTGGACAGACAGAGAGCATGTTTCCAAAAACAAGTTACATAAACAAAAATAATAACCAGGCTTCACAAACTTATGCTCCACCTCACCAACAAAACTGAAGCACTGACATTACCAGCGACAGTATTCACCAACGTCTCATCTCTATTGTATCTAAAGAACCGCGTAGATCTAAAGTACAGGTGGATCTCAACTACAGCATTTCCAAGGCCCCGCTCAAATTCTGATTGGTTAGGAATGCGTTTAATCGGGAGCAAAGCAGCGCTGCTCTCATACCATTGGTAGATGAACTCAGCAAGACAATGGTATACCTAAGCGCACACATTATTATATCTCCTTTTGCTATAAAACTTTAAGCCCTGCAAGTTTCAGACCCAACTTTATCAGCATGTCACTGATTATTCTTGATTGCTAGGGGCTATATAGTAGCCTGCAGACAGTTTGTTGCCTTCCTGTCCTTAACTCAGCAGGCACACACAGGGCAGGATTTTTTTGGGAATGTGGAGCAATTCTTCACAAGGAGTTTAACACAACCAGTATGTCTTTGTGTAAATGCCAGTCCTATAAGCAACATAACTGGTGTCCAGGGGACCATCTACTTGGGAGGTACTGTCTACGCAAGCCAGATTTATCTTGGCAGGTGTTTAAGTTAGTCTGGAGCATAAAAAAGAGGGAAAAGCCATGAGCTGCTGACAAAAATGGGAAGTTTATGTAATAACCCCCACCCCCACCGAATAACAGGGTGACAGGCCTCAATTTCCTTTGGAAATCATACAAATCTGCTAGAGATGGTTCTCGTGTTTCGTAGACAAGAAAATATCAGGCACAAAGTTGCTCTCTAAATGTGTTATTCTTCTTTGCCTGTGACTAATGTCTTCAGCTTTGCGTCCCCTACAAGTTGAAAGTGGAAAGAGATTGGGAATAGATATAAATGATTTGCAGTGTGCCTGCAGCATTAGAGCACCCAGGTATCTGTTTCCGCCACCAATCTATCGGTGTAGAATCTGAATCTTGAGGCAGCGCATAACTATAAGTGAGACTGGAGTTATTCAGTATCCACCCTTTTGAAGTGTCCTGCAGTAAATGCAACAACAGAAAATGAACACAACTCAACCTAAAGCAGAGTTTCTCATATCAAGCCCTATTCTTTTACTCAATGTCAATAATGATTGTTGAATTAGGGGCATTTAGAAAAATCATACACGAAATTTATGGCAAGTAATAATAGTAAGCAAATGACATTTTCCCCGGAGCAAGACGCACACTGCTGTGCTCCGAGAATAGTCTTCATGCCGCCTCAAGCAAAGGAGGAGATTAGCTAAGCAAAGCCCCATGGTTGCAGAGGCTTCCGTAATTACTTAAAAGATGTCACAAAAGTACACTGTGCTATATCTGGAGCAATCTATCTGGAGAGTTGACATTATTGTTTTATTTATTGGTGTTGCTGCTTTAAGAGAGCATGCAGGTAGAACGAAGTGTATGAAACAGATTAGTACTCTTTTTTTTTCCTCATGCAAGGCAATCGAGAAGAGGTGTAGTCTGTCCTCAGGGAAATCAATAAGCCCCTTTTCCTGCTTATAAACTCTCCATTTGACTCAGATTGCTTTGCAGTTTGAAGCTTTTTGTTATTCACTGGTTCATAATCCAAATAAGATGACTGCTGCTAGAGATGTCCCCAGGAGGATGCAGTAGTGAATTCAAACAGCGTTGTTAACACATTGTTTGCCTCAGCATTGAGATCAACTTCCATGTAGTCACCAACCTACAGGAAGGATCTTGCCAGTTTCAAGTTCCTGAAGGGGATGTTTCATGTGCTCTTCTTTATTTTCTGTCATACAGTGTGTTATATTGTTGGCTGTTAATGTCAAACAGTTTCGAATATTGTATGTTGAAGTTTCCATTGCCAGTAAAAGCTGTCAGTTTAGACAGATTTTCATGATATGCTGGAAAAATTGTCCATGCTCTGTGCACACAGGGCAAACAGCGAATATTTTTCATATAGTCAGTGGGTTCAGACTGAAATACTAAATCCACAATTATGTCAGAAAATAAGAAGGCAGTGAATACATCATGTAACCTTTATGTTTTCTAGACCTGCATTCTGTCTCAGATTAGGGTCAAGACAAAAAAAACCTCTAAGTTACCAATATTACCAACAATGTCTCCTCAGCAGTCCAGAACTCCAGCATACTAAGCACATCTGTGCGTGCTGTTTACATCTGTGGATGCAGTTTTTCTGCATGCAACTGTTAATAATGGGATTATAAATTGAGTATGGCTTTAAACATGGCTCTATTGTCCAGCAGCTGCTTTGGTTATATGGATCACTCTGCGTATTGTATATCAGGGTATGAAAACATTCTTGGGTCAATAAACTTGTATGATATTCAGAGGACACAAAAACTGCGAGCTCTCTGTGTGTGGCCTCTGGTCCATAGCTGGATATGGCTTCGTCCTCTTCACTACTGTAAATAATCACTTTCAGCAACAAGCCAGCAAACCTGTAATACATTTATTGAACACAATTTCAAACAAAAAACCCAATGAAACAACCAGATGACCTACATATAGTGAATTATGTAATTATGAGTTAATTGTCACTGCATACTCTACAACCAGTCTAGCTTAATGATTCTTGGTTAAGAGCCCTGTGCAACACAAAGACTACCCCCTGTATGGAAAGAGAACTGCTCCACAGCTGCATACAGCCAGTTAGTAATACACCTGTTGCACCAATAGAAAAAGGAAATGGGAAAACTTTGTTCTACAGTTCAGCAATGTAGGAGGAGAGCAGGGGCTAGACATCAAACTCCCACACGAGACTTGTGTTCAAGTCCAGCTTTGCGTTTCCTGTTTTTTTGTGTAGTATCTTTTTTTTTTTTACCCTCAAGAACACTTCATGTCTTCTCTTCAAGATAGTCTGCACTCTGGTTGCTGGTTGACTGACAAGTAGAGCAGATGGCTTGGGTAGATAATAGCCTATCTTTGAGGAGTGCTAAACCTATCATGACTGCTTACGCATGCAGGACAGTCTATCTGTGCAGAGTAGAGTAGAAAACTACACGGAAGTAGAATGAATGGTCATGATGTAGGGCTAAGTAATTAAATCTGCTTTTACATGCCTCTCCGATTCTGCAGTGTATGTACAGTATTATTACTGCAGATTAACTTACAGAGTTTGGTTAAAATATTTCTGAAGCAGACCTCCCCCCTCCCAAAAGCTAACTCTTTGATGTGACATAACAGCATTGGGGGATAAATAACAAATTGAACACAACACTGCATTCCACCAGTCGTTTTTTTTCTTGCTAAATCCTAATCCCACAGAAATTGTGTCGGGATTATACACAAAAGGCACATTTTGGACATGGATTTGCATGGATGGATTAGTAGGGTCTTGTAATAGAGGCTAGCATTTGTAGAGAAACCTCCATCTCCTTGTTGCACATTAAAAATGTTGCTGAGCCCCACTTCATGTTAGCACACATTATCTCCCACCCTTGGAGAATAGATCATTTCTCATTGCTATAAATGATGGGAATTTGTATGTATCAGCAACAAACAGATGTCCAAGTCAGGAATATTCAGCTTCACATGGCCAGTTTCACACATCAGCAAGCCACTTGAAAACAACACACACCAAATGCTATAATTTCATTGGCAGCGATAGGCTTTCAGACAGCAATACAGAAGATTGGGAGTGCTTTGAACCCCAGAGGAGGATGTTGCTTCTTATTGTCACCAAACCCGCATTTTCCCAGGAACAAGCTGATGCTCACGAAGCAGAAATTTGCAATTTCAATAAAACCATTAAGTATTTACCGTATGCAAACAAGCTCCGTACAACACCGCTTCAGTATTCAGTCACATTTTTTGTATAAAAACAAAGCAATTGTAGCCCATGGCAGTTTTGTATTAAGTATTTTCACACACATTTGCGTATCTAATAGGAGCCATATTGACAGTTGAGAGAATTCCCCGAGGTGCTCATGCAGCTTCCCAATCCTGTGATCTGGGGGATGCCAGATCACTCCAGGAATAAAATGACCTTAAAGGACCAACGTTTCTAAATCTCTTTTCCTCTTACATTGTACTCTAAACAATAAACTTTTACATGACCAAGTCCTAGAATAATATATGTCCCTGGCTTAGCCACAGTATTCAAGCAGGGGCTTGGTGCAGCCCGCAGACAATCATTTTGAGTAGTCAACCCAACTTTCTCAGACAATGTCTCTTTTCACAGCAGGTATAAATGATCCCACATGTCTTGTTGCTGAAATGTAAGGTGTGAATCACCAGTTTGTTGTCACATAGAAACCAAAACTGTAGATCAGTTCATCATGGTTTGCTCAATCTTCTTCAGGATTGGAACATTCACTTAATATTTATCCCTTATGCATGGACAGATTGTTGAACAGGCAAACAGGATGCATTTCCAGGGCCCAAGGTGCCAAAGGGTTGTCTGAGCTTATTTCCAAAATACAATACATCACACAGAAAGAGGTAGAAAAGAAAAAAATGAGATGCAGATGAAATGTAAATGAGATGGAGAATGATGAGATAGAGAAAAATGGCAATGTAGAGATGCATATAGTCAAAATGTGACACAAAATAACTATGAAGAGATGCAACATAGCCTCAAAGATGTGCATAAAAAAAAAGAAAAAAAGACCAATATTAGGCAGGAATTGTTGCACAAAGGGAGTAGATACAGTATGACCAAAATTAAGCCACAGTACAAACAACACAATCTCAGTAATGTCTAGAAATATCACACCATTTCTGACCCATCTTGCTTATAATTCTGTGCATTTGAAACAGTTTTGGATGTCTTTTAATGCAGTTCAGATGAAAAGCAAAAGGCAAGGGTCAAAATACATGGCAGGCTATAATTCCCATCACTGTACATGGATGCAATGACATATATAGAAACAACAAAAGATGAGCAGGATTAACATGCAGCATGACATGGCATGTCATTACTAGTCTATTTCACAGCCTGATTTTCACATGCCATATAGCCCTGAAATATTTCAGATGTTATGGAAAGGTGGGATGTAAGGATGCATTCCAAACAGATATTTATCAGCCAGTTCTCTGGTAAAAAAGTTCTCTGGACGATCACCTGGCGAGACGGCGTATGGATCTAGCAGTCTAGAGGATTTACAGCTAACAAAGACAACAAGGGTTACAAAACTGGACAGTAAGACAACCATCACAAGATTAAAGAATGGCCACAAAGTATCATGAAATGGTACAAAACATCTCAATGTAATACAACACTGGTTAACCGGTGTTTGAATGGAATTTGTTTTTTCAAAACAGTTAAAGTGCACAGAGGGGGATGTACAACCCCTTTTATGAGTAAGTTCCGTCCAAGGAAACATTTGATTAGCTGCTTCCTCCTCCAAAAAAGAAACATGGCCAACACTGGTTAACCGGGGAGAATAAAACCAATGTGCCAAACTGAGAAATAACCCTGCAGATCTTGTTTTACTCGCGTATAGCTAAGTTGACTGAGTTTTTTTGCTTCCTCCTTTTCAAAGTTTCATCTCTTGTAAGCAAGTTCTGTGCTTTCTGATTATTTCAACCGTGCATAATGTAGCAGCTAAATTTAGCATAACTTCAGAATGGACATTACACTGCTCAGTAGGATAAAGAACAATAAAGATTCAGAAATGGTAAATTGTCTGCAACTTCAAGGCTCTAAAATAATGACATACCAATGTTTGCCTTTACAAACTGTGACAAATTTCTTAGCAAATTCATTCAATGGATTTGTTTTAATTGGGTTATAACTGGACTACAATGAATAGGATTGAATTAGACTGCGTGTGTGTAGAAGTGCCTTGAGATGGCTATGTTTGAATTGAAGCTAAATAAAAGGGAATTTAAATAAACTGAATCATCAGGATGTTATGCAACAGTTCCATCAAAGCTGAGTAAAATTCTTTCACTTTTCTACTTTGTTACTTGCAATTGGTTAGGTGTCATGATGAAAAATACATGGCCTGTATTACATTTTTAAAAAGACAAGGTTGACAAACTAAATTATTCATTGTTGGGGTTCACCTTCATGTTTCAAAATCATGCTACAAAACAGCAGGCAAAATAAAATGCCATCACACAAATACTGAAACTTAGTTATGAACTACTTTTGTGTTTTAAACAAATGTAGCTATAGCATGTTCTGGCATAAGGGTTGAAGCATTTGACACCCCCCTCACTAATGTATGTCCTCCAAAGTAGATAATTCAAATTGGCCAAGAATGAAATCACAGCTAGTATCCATTTTTAAAGTAAAGAGCATGTTTTCCGCTTTGACGAGTATAACTGACACAAAGGACTCTGCAGTCTGTTTGCAACCAGCTGAGTGCAAGGACTATATAACAATTATCCTACATAGAGGTAGCAGAACCATAAGCATGCTGTCCCTTACTGGATAATGTGTGTGCGCACTTGCTCCACTTCCTCCTTTGCTCAGAAACATCATGATCAGTACAACAATTATGCAGGTATTTTTTTGACTAACACACAGCAAAAATATTTCATGGATGCTTCTTGTTCCATATACATTAGAGGGCACAAAATAGTGTATTATCCTCGTGTGATATGAGCATGAAACTGACATCAGTTATGCCTCCCTTTTACAGGAAAATAGTAAAGTGCTTTGTTGGCAAAAAAAATCAGCCTTCAGGACATGTACAGCCAAAGTTGTTATAACACAACATGTTCCTGTGTGTGTCATCACTGTACTGGTGCTCAAAGAGTTTAATTGAAATGTATTGGCATGTTTAAGTTCACTCTGTAAGACCCAGTGTGGGAAATCAGCACCAGGACAGAGATGCAAATCAGTGGAGCAGCAGGCAGAGAGTGGCATTCATCAATGTTTGATGGCTTCCATCTATCTTAGTGGCAGACTGGCAAACTCAGACAGGCAAAGAAAATGAGCAAGAGAAAAACCCACAAAAGCAAACTGCAGCACACAGGGTCATCATCATGTGGTGTTTAGTCACAATCAATATTCCACATATAATAAACATTTACAAGAATAAAAACAACATAAATAAAATATATAATTTCATATTCATGCGACTCTATGTCAGTATGAAAGCTTGTCAGCTGCTCTGAGTGAAAGCCCTTCTCTCATTTGATTCAATACAACGGTGTAAATGTGTCTGCTTCCAGTGCTCAACATTGTTGTATAAACATCAGTTTCTCCCTCCTGACCCTCAAAGAAAGACATCACTTATAATACACGCTGACAATTTGACACTTGACCACCTGACTTGTCACATTTGAAGTGAGCTGTATTTCAACATTAAAATGATTGATTTATGTATGTATTATGAATTTTTTGAGCAGTGTCGATTATATAAATA
The DNA here is from genome assembly GCA_028567055.1 of Leptatherina wallacei. Taxonomy (NCBI): domain Eukaryota; kingdom Metazoa; phylum Chordata; class Actinopteri; order Atheriniformes; family Atherinidae; genus Leptatherina; species Leptatherina wallacei. The sequence continues at coordinate 17,452,158 of JAOXYM010000004.1, read as the reverse complement.
ATCAACACTGTTAAAAAAAAAGAAAGGGCACACATAATCATTAGCATGTACTCAAAGTCAGTCCCACTTCTGGGATATCAATCTGTCCAGTTAGGAAGTAACACTGATTGTGAATCCATTTCACAATCAGAAAACAGGTGGAAATGAGAGGCACTTAGCAAGACAACCCCTAAAGGAATTGTCCTGCAGGTGATGGCCACAGAGCATTCCCTCCCTTTATCCTTTCTGGCTGATTTTTGGTCATGTTTGCATTTTGCCAGTGCCCTCACCACTAGAAGTAACATGAGGTGGTGTCTGCAATCCACAAAATTGGCTCAGGTACAGCAGTTCATCCAGGATGGCACATCAAAGCCCACTGTGGCAAGAAGGTTTGGTGTGTCTCCCAGCACATTGTGGAGGATGGAAGAGATACCAGGAGACAGACCAGTATACCAGGAGACATGAAGGGGGTCGTAGGAGGACAACAACCCGCTATCTACTATCGGCTCCTTTATGCAAGGAGGAACAGGAGGAGCACTGCCAAGAGTCCTACAAAAAATTTTTAACTGTTGTTTTTATGATGTAAAGCACTTTGTGAAGCGCAATGTATGAAAGATGCTATATAAATAAAGTTTGATTTGATTTGATTTGATTTGAAAATTACCTACAGCACGCCAATAACATGACACACCGAGACTGCTGAAAGCACATATATCGCTCTCTGTCTATCTTTCTTCTGAATGCAGTTATTAGCAATTTAGCAGACATTAGACTGGCCCTCGTTAGCTAATTACCTGCCACACACAACGCCACTGCTGATGTAGCACAAATGTCTCACCAAAGCCAAGCTCAAATACTCTACTCATACATAACACAGTGCATGAAATGAGAATAAAACTCCAGCACCAAAACAATACTGAGCCAATACAATTAAATGTCACTCTATGTCTTTGCTGTGGCAAAACTGAAAAGTTCACTGTCTTTTTTTTTTTTTTTTGCTTATCTAATAACAATCACCTCTCAAGTGCATGACCTTTTCTGAAAACAGGGATCAATACAGCTTACCATGGAGCTGCAAGCAATCTACTGTTTACCTTACCGTATCTTTCACCCATTTTAAAAGGTCAACAGACTCTGTTATTATAATAGGGCGAGAACCCTGCCCTTTCCTTTTTGGATTGATTTGAAGGTTTCTGCAAAGTGGAGTGCATTCTTTCCTGCTTTCCATCTTGTCTGGGTGTCATTTTGACAACGGTACCCATGTTTCTGAATGTGCCTGCAGTGTATGTATGGATAATAGTTTGTGCAGAGTTTGCTTGCCTTGGATTTAGGTACAGTTCATGTTCTGTTACACTCTTCAAAGAGATGGGTCAAAGCAGTGTTTTATCATCAAGCAGGTTCAGCATCCCTTTGAAGGTCTAACGAATGTTTCCTGAAGCCTGGGCCCTCTTCGGGTTTGTGTGCAAAACATTACAGGGGCAGTTGTTGTGGGGGAAGTGGCAACAGCGGCAGCTATTGAAGTTTAGGAAGAATGAAGGCTGAGGATTAGGATGTTCAAACATGGCTGTCCTGTGTAGACCTTGATATGACTGCACCTGGGAACAGGATGTTCTGTACAGTTACCAGAGTGCAGCAAAGCAGTCATAAAAGGATTGGAGAAACAAGTTTTATCTGTAAAGTGTAGCCATATTTACACAGTATTTCATAGGCTTTCATAGACCTTTATAAAACAGACATTTTCACCTGTATTCAGAGGATGAGTAGGGCCTATATACTTTTGTGAGGAAGAAAGTACCCCCCTCTTACAGTTAGAGTGTATGTATGAGGACATAATAGAATATAATCTGGTCTTTTCCAAATGGTAATTGCAAACCAAACCTACAATATCTATCTATCTATCTATCTATCTATCTATCTATCTATCTATCTATCTATCTATCTATCTATCTATCTATC
>JAOXYM010000004.1:17439487-17450125 GCA_028567055.1 Leptatherina wallacei | reverse complement strand
ATCTATCTATCTATCTATCTATCTATCTATCTATCTATCTATCTATCTATCTATCTATCTATCTATCTATCTACATAAATCGTGTCAAGAGATGCTGAGCAGATATCAGTGAGCTCAAAAGGTTAAAATGTGGCTTATTACACATTATTATAGGAGACAGTTTTATACAGAATTGTAACAGGGAGCAATTTTTTTGGTTGAGGATGTGAAAGTTGATGCTTTGATCAATGTTTGGCAAGTTAAATGAAAATAGTTTCTGTCACTGTTCACATTATTGAACAGAAAAAAGTAATTATTGTATGAATGATCAATAGTTATTAAGCCTTCCCTCAAGGATCTAATCAAACAACTTTGATGCCACCAGTGGCACACGCTGCTACTCTTTATTTGATGTTGTTTATGTCATGAGTCTCTGGACTCTGTTGTATGCCGTTCTGTTTCCTCTTCTCTTTTCCCCATGTGTCTTTCCTGTATGTGGGCATGGCTGTCTCTCTGCTCTGGCAGGTTCCTGAAGCATATCTGAAACTCATCAGTTCATCATCCCTGCAGTTTATCTACTCCGGTCCTTCCTTCATTCAGCGCAAGATTGTTGAGCTTTTAACAAGTGGTAATTCTGGTCTTGTACGTTTGCTTGTGAGATTCAAATAGTCTTGTTTACTCTGCCCAGCCCAACCTAACATATATATAATTCCTGTGGTAAATCTGCCAAAACCAAAGGTTGTCTTCTGGATCCTACCGCTGCCTGTGAATCACTCTCCTGATCTCCCTGTCATGGAGCCACGTCTCCAATGTCAGTGTATTCAATCCCTGGAGCTGAAACACCATATCTGTCTGCCTGCTGGCCATACCATCAACTCTACCAGTTTCAGTGGAACAATTCTTACAAGTGAATCATTTCAAGTGTCATCAATGAACTTCATTGTACTTGCAGCTCAAGTATCCTGTCTGCTCTTTTGGGTCCAGAAACTTGCCATTGTGAAAAGTTTAGCACTCATCTATAGTTCGGAAGTGTTCATTGACCATAAGCTCATCTCTGGTATCTGCACCGCTTGTCTATCAGTAAAGTATAAGAACCTTGGATGAATTTTACCCCACTCTAATTATTGGTGGACATTTTTTTTCTTTAGTAAATGCAGATTTTTCTTACTCAGATTTCTAAATTTAAAATTTAGTCTTTTACTTGTCACATGGATAGACTGAGTCTGTTCTTTCTGTTCGGGAAAATTGCTAAGAGCCTTTTTTTTTTAAACTTTCACAACTGCCGCATGAGTGAATGTAGCATTAGCCATTTATGTAACATTAGTAAATTACTCCACCACAAATAAACACAAATAAACTCTTGAGAGATGGGAAACACTGTCATCAAATTTGGGTGCTTTATAAAGAGACAATTCTTTATGGTTATGTCAAAACAGACGACTACTACAAGTTGACGTGATCATATTTGAATGAGTGGATGAAGCTAACAACTGATAACTACGTGATTGGAAGAATACCTTTCTTTCAGTCCTGATATCTAGGGAAAGTTTGAAAAGTTTTTCTTTGGAAAGTTGGCACATGTAAATGAGACCTTAAAAAAACAAAGGTAAAGGCTTTGGGAAATAATTAACTGATTATTAAAACTTAAGTGGGCATCTAATGTCAAAAGTAAAGCAAAATTTGTAACCACAAACTGTCAATTATATTTTTTCAGAAACGATGGTTTACTTTGGATGATCCTTGCATCTAATCACTGTTTCACAAAGACTTGATAACAGAAAAAACTTGCTTTCAGTCAAATCAGCAATTTTCTCAGTGTTTCAGCATTCTTGGCTATTTTACTTTGCATAGTCATCACAAATCCTCTTCAAAAAAGGTAAACAGTTTGGACAAACAAATATCACCCATGCAAGCTGTGGGCTAGATTATGCTTAATGCTGCATTATGATTTCGGTGTTTGGTAGTGTTTATTTAGAGCACCATATAACAACACTGAAGTACAGGCATCTTAGGCATCTGAGATTGACCAGATAAAGGGCAGTTTACTTTGAATATTTGTTAGAATTTGACTGTCTATTCTTGAGGTGCAAATTTGGGGGTCAGTCAGACTCTAGGGATGGCCCGTGGCCCCACAGGCCACCCTTTTGGCCCCATCCGTGTTGATATCTTTGAAGTTATGGATCATGCTGATCAGAAAGAGAGTAAATTCCGTGAACTACAAAATAATCCCCCAAATTTTCTGACTGTATATTGTTTTCTGAGTAGTTGATGGTTTTTGAATGGGAGCATGCTAGCCAGAAGGTACATTGGAGCCAATGAGTGAACAACAGTGGTATTGCACTATGAGTAACTGGTTTCACATCTTGTTAAACCACAGCTGAAGTAGGTTAATTTCTCATTTACCATCTTTGCACTGGTCTACAATCGGAATCTAAGATTGTATGACTCTTTTCAAGCTAGATGTGCACAAGTTATTAGGGACAGTGTTCACAGAAGTAGTTAAGTTACAGCTATACTTTCTTCATTTATGCATTTTAGTCCTGTACATGTCACAGCAAAAAGTGATGTAAGTGTTCCCTGAAACAACATAGATTTTATGTCCACATTGTAAATGAGTCTTACAAAAATCACTCAAACACAGTGTGTGTTGCATCCATCATACAGTTATGTATATGATGAAAAAAACAAAACAAAACAAAACAAACAAACCAGAAAACAATAATCGTATTAAGTATTAATATCTATCCAATTTGATTTGCAATAAAGTGAGATCAAATTAAATGTCTACAGCTGTTTATTTCCATGCAGGGTCGCAGGAGCCTGGAGTTTATCCCAGCAGCTCCTAGGTGAGAGGCAAGGTATAATCTAGACAGGTTACCTGCTCCTCACAGGGCCAACACAGAGAGATAAACAACCACTCACCCCGGGGAGAATTTAAAGCGACTGATTAACCTTGCAAGGAAGCTGGAAATCCCAGGGACAACCCATGCATGTACAGGCAGAACATACAAACTCTACACATAAAGGCCCCGGATGGGGTTTGATCCAAGAACCCTTTTGCTGTGAGGCAATGGTGTCAACCACTACACCACCGTACAGCCCAGATCTAATTTTATTTAGCTAAAAAAATTATATGGACAAATAAATTACAATCTATACGTTTTTGTTATGTTGTCCCTGGTTGAACATCAGAACTATCCACATGGGAGTGTAAATCTCTTCACTTCCTTCTTTTCCTCATAAAATGACATCATACCAGAGAAAATTAACTTCAGAGACAAATAAACATCAGACAAGAAAACAAGCATGCAACGCTGAAAGTGTTCCTTCAAGCAAAATCCAATATTTTTTTGCAGGGAATCAGATATACATAAATTAATGTCAGACATAAATCCAACAGAGTGGGAAAATGATCAAGTAACAAGGCACAATTGACAGATTGCTGTAACTGATCTCATGTAAAGCTTCCATTTACCGTTTTAAGCTTGCAGCATATTTCAAGTGATTAAATGCAATTGTGTGTGTGTGTTGTGGGGCTGACAATCTCAAAGTTACTACACATTAGTTTAATGTCCACCTGGCAAAGTTTTCTTCTAATGTAGTTATGAAAATGTATTAGATTTATAATGCTAGACAACAAAATACACTGATATCAAAACACACAAGCTAGCTGAACAGACTGAGTTCTCCCACGAGACTGAACAAGTCTGCATGTTTAGTTTCTGGGCATAATTGATGACGTGCTGTTGTACTTGTGGATTTAACTGTTTTGATATGGTGCTCTATAATGTTCCCTGCTGTTACAGTCAGCCCCCTGCAGAGAAAGGCCGCTTCAAATTTCTGTCAAAGAAAAAAAAAAAAAAAAAATTCCCCCTCCTCCTTTTTCACTTGCCAGCCGGAAATAATAAAAGGAATATTCCATCACTTGTTTCATTTTCTCAGTATGCCCCATGCTCCTTGCAGACAGGAAAATGCCAATAGGACAATATTGAACCAGATAATGCAGTATGACAGTGTTGCTTTAGTGAGGTGTCAGTGGCATTACAGAGGATTACTCCTGAAAGTGGAAAATCCAATCTGCCTCTGATACTCCATAGAGCTAAAGGCCCACAGACTAAAGTATGATTCGAGTTCCAGACCTTAAGGCGGGAAACAATATGTTGCTATAGTTTGATTATGTTGCGAAAATGTTATGCTCTTAGTAGTAAGACATTACAGAAACTGACAAAATTTGCAAATGGCTATTATTCCAGCTACTGTACATGGAAATTATGAACAGACAGGTTGAGATTAACACAGTAATAATCTTACACTAATGTGTGCAGTGTGTGAATCTGTCTTTTTGTGGGAAGCAAGGACAAAAGCTTAAAATATTGATGAACTTTAACATGAGTATTTTATCTTGAGCAGAAAAGAAACCATAGATTGTAATGACTTTACAAAGATGCTGAAATTAAAGATTTCCTCATAATTGATCACAATCGGACAATATTAAGAAGACTGTACACCAGTAACTTGGGGAGCTTATGGATGTAGCTCATATAGAAGAATAAAAAATACATGAATTTTTTACACTGCTGCAGGGACGACTGGGCATATCATCCTCATTTGTTTGGCTCTGCCCAGAAAATGGTCCTTGGCCAGTGAGACAGTCTACTTTTTGAAATATACTGTACGTTTATGCCGCAAGTTCTTTTTCACTCTGTGAAAGGCTGGGGTTCAGGCATTATGGCATGTCATTAAAGAATCATGAGCACATGACCAGGACTGGTGGAGGTCATAGTAAGACACACAGAGAAATGCACATACATACATTTATTCATCTCACAGATGCTAATGTTATGACCAGAAGTCAAAGGCTGGACAACGCTGCTACAATAACATCTGTGTATTATGCTTGGCCATATGGTATTATTATTCTTTTATTTGGGTTCCCTCTGGGTATAGTTTATCAATAAAAGCTAGGCTAAGTTTGCTCTGAGACTATTGAACTTATCTATTAAAATGAAGAATGGAAAAAGGATGGGTAATGTTTATTTTCTTTCTCCATAACTTTAGATGCTTGTCTAGTGTTTGTTTTAAATTCTTTTTTCTATTTTTCTTCTCCCTTGGAAACAAGAAGCTTGTTAAAGAGAAAATACACCCTCTATCAATTTAAATATTCTACTTATCAGGATGTAAAACAAACAAAACAATGCATGACATATTACTCTATGTTATTATTCACTGAAAAATCAAGGGGACCTGCTGATCTTCATGTATACAGAGCAGTGATGTGTTGTCTTGGCATCACTGGAGAGGGGCTGCACAGCAAGAGGGGTCCTGGTTCAAACCACTGCTGAGGCCCTTCTGTGTGGAGTTTGCCTGTTCTCCATGTGCATGGGTGGGTTGTTGTTAATTGGTGTTCTCCCTGTGAGTGAATAGTTGTTTGTCTCTCTGTGTTGGCTTTGTGATGGACAGGTGAATGGTGTACCCTGCCTCTCACCCAGTAGCAGCTGGGATAGGCTTCAGCCCCCCCATGATCCTGAATTGGTATAAGATATTATAGACAATGGATGGATGGACACCAGATTAGCCAAAATAAATCAATTGTTTCAGAGTGATTAATAATTAAGTCAATCATTATACATAACAACAACGCAGAAAGTGACAATGTCTTGGTTTTTGATTGACAGGCACTGTCAGGGCTCACCTCATTGAGGAATACAATGTGTTTCTTGGGGCTTCTTCAGAATTAAGAAAAACAAAAAACAAAAAAAAACATACTACTTGATATTCCAAGAAAGCAAAAATTTAAATTTGAAAAGATCAGTTTGGAAAGGGAATACACTATAGCCCCTTTAGGATTGGCTCTGAAAAGCAGTGATATTGTAGAGTTTGTCTTTTATACTGGTTGCATTCAGACAAACGTTCCACTGTTTTACCTCAGAGCTGTAGTGGACATTTACCTGCTATCCCCCATGTCATAAGAGTGGAAATGTTGCGGCACGTCATTTTTCCTGAATGCGCAAGAAATGTTTCGGACAAGTCGCAACACAAAGACGTCTTACTCATTGACCTATCCGGAACATTTCCCCATATCTGAACATAGCTGGGACGTAAAAAGTCCATGAGGAAGCGATATGTTAAAGAGCGGATCGACTTTACCACACATATTCCACAATGCAAGTCTGAAAGCGACTTATTAATAATGAAGTGTAGCCCACTGGCCACAAACTTTGTAGCAATGTAACCTCTTGATGTACTTTAAAGCATTGTTGTTCCCTTGTCAATTTTTTTGTCGTTGTTTATCAACATAACATCAGCAAAACTGTCAGAGGGTTATCTGCAGGATGGAAAAATCCATCAATTAGAATTTCCAATTAGAGTTCCAATTTGGCCACATCTGAGATAAGAATCTAAAATTACATCTTTCCATTTTCACTGAGAAAAAAAAAAGGGGGGGGGGTTGTGCTTGTTTGTTGTAGAAAATTGCCACGATGCAATTATCTTGTCACCAAAAACTTATAGATTTCCCATTTTCTGACTATAACTGTGAACAAAACGAACTGACTCACTCTCCACACCCCAACTCATTTATTCTTAAGCTGGTGTTTCAACCATTAATCTTTGTCAGCCCTTTATTTTCTATTGATCCATTAAATTGTTAAGTTGTATTTTGATGCAGTGACCATTCTAGCAGTAAAAGGAAACAAATTAACTAAATTGATTTTGTAGATTACAATAGGGTATTTATCTTTGGAGGTCATAGTGCAATGTCTGCAACGTGCAGTTTTACCTTGGAGGTCTTCAACAGACCATCTTATGCTTTGTTCAGACATTCATGAAGATGTTCTTGCACTACATAAAGCTTACTGTGCTCGTGTTCTCGAATTAAATAAGAATTTGTATAACCTTAACAAAGGGTAATGTATTGGTTTGCTCAAATGTTTGGTTTTCTGTACCAGGTAATTGCCAACCTTGCTTGTCCACTTTGTATTTTAGCTTTTCAGGAGTACATTTATCAGCGCTTGTTTCCTGAAAATAACTGCCTGTTGCTGCTGGAGATAGATTAAATGAGTACACTATGATGCAGCCATAGAGTTAAAGGAAAACAATGAGCCTGAAGAGAGCTCCATAGGGCTTTCTGGCTGAGTGGTTTTTGTTTTCAATCACTGACCTCTTTCATAAATATGATCCAGTGTTAATATAAAAATATTGATTCATGAAACTTGAAATGATGACAGAAAAAATGACTCAGGTCAGGTCCCGATCCACTCAAAGCTGCCACTCTGCTAATGTAGCGGCAATATTTAATGACCACATACATGCTGAAATTTCTCTTTTTCCTGCCATTGCATTCAGTTCATTACGTCTCAACCACAATTAAATGTGAATGCTCTTTACTTGAGGTAGCAGACCACCCAATCTGGTCCCTGGTGAATTTATGACAGCTTCCTCTTCACCCCTCCCAAACTTCTGAGCAATTGTGCCCTGAGGTAGCAGGCACGTCACCATTATTTACCCTTTCGCCAGAATCAGCAACTGGCTCAAAGGTCAGCAGGCCATGTCTGTCTACACTACAACCAGCAGACATTCACTGTTTTCTCAGCCTGCCTGCGCCAAACAGACACTCCAGGGAAATCTGATACCCCCACAGCTGCAGCTACCAGCATTGACGAGCACAAATTCAGTGCAGTCCCACAGCTCATACATGGCTATGACAAATATACCTAATTAATTAACAAGTCAATCTTATGGGATCTCTGCTCTCTGGATCCCTTCATCACCAGCTTTCCTTCCATACTGAAGAATACAGGGACATAAGCTTACTTACTTAACATTACTACAGTGTTCATTAAATATCTCAGACAGTTTTTACCGTCAGAAATTGACCCCAGCACTACTTACTATTACCATGAACAGAAAGAATGTCCAGATTCCAGAAAAGTTTGGTTGCTGTGTAATCTGTAAAGAATTAAGAAAGCATTATGGTTTGCATATTATTTAAACACTATGCCATTGAAAATCGTAATAAAAAAAAAGACAATAATTAATCATTTGCATTTAAAAATATCTAAAGATATCTCCTAATTTAGTCTCTGATGTCAGCAATTTCTTTCAAAAATGTTTGGACAGGTGAACAAAAGGCTGGGAACATTGAAGCTAGGAGTCAGCTCTTGTCAGTTTACTGCCTCATTTTCTGTCACAGCAAATTGCTAACACAAGTCACATCATTGCTTCCCAAGAATGGAATTAAAAATCAGTTCAGAGTTTGTAAATCAAACATTACTCTTGTCTTTTTAAGCTATCTGCAAAGGAGGATAAAAAGGAGACGAGTCTTAGTTATAGGTTCATTTTGTATGTGATGAATACCTTCTATGGCTTTTTTTGTGAGAAAAGTACCTTTTAAGTGGTGATAGCGTAATATTGATGACATTTGAATCCATGTATGTCATACTTGGGTATTTCACTTCTGTTTGATTGATTTCCTCCAGTTTTCTATCCAACAGAGAGTGCATTTTTATTAAATATTAAGTTTCCATTTATGTGTTGACGTTTTAATGTTATCCTCCTTAGTTGCGGAAAGGAAAAGTCATGATGAAAATGACAGCGATAAAAGGGAAGGGGATAGTGGATGGAAGATTGCTCCTAAAACAGACACACATTAACTAAAGATCTGGGAAGCATCACATATTTAGTTTAGGTATATTTGCATTACCTCTTTAAGGAAAGCTGACATCATATTTAAAAACATAAAAAGATTCATGTTGAGGTTACAGTCTGTATACATGTATCGCCTACAAGCCTGGAGGGAGGGTGAAATCAGAAAACAGCTGCTTGGTATATGTCTGTATTTTTCTTTTTTTGTGTGTGTATGTCTTGTATTTCTGCATTAGAGGTGTTCTAAATATGGAGCCAACTATATTGTGAGATCCCATAGCTTTGTTATGAACAAAATGGTGGATGTTCACAGATATAAAATGCTCTTTGAGGGTTAGAACTGGGTTTGTGGTTAGTATTAGGATTATGTTAAGATTATGGGAGAATAAAGGTTAGGTGAGTTATACAACTGTGTTACGATTATATAGGGCTAAGAAATACATTATGTCAGTGGTGGGAAGGGTTGAAAACAAAGGATATGTGCGTGTGTTTATCAGCCACCGTTCAGGCTGGTCAGTGCTACAATATAGATGCTGTGAGCTGCATGAGAGAAATGAAGCATTGTCTAGAGGTAACTCCAACATAAAAACTGTATTGCATGAAAGCAGGGAAAGGGCAGTTGTTACAGCCCACTAGACTTGATTACACCTGTTCCGCTCATGGTTGCATACTTGCGCATGTAATTACTGTCATCTCATATTATACACTTATACGAAATACTAGCTTATATGCCTTCTAACCTCTTGTCTGATTCTTGTCTGTTACTTTAAGTAGCAGAAGTACAATGTAACTTAACTTAATTTTACTTTTACTATCCGTCAAAATGAGGAGAAACATTGATCAAAAACTTTACGTTTGCATGAACAAAGAGTCACTGTTTGACTACTAGATTTTATGGGACTTACTAGTGACAGGTATGCTGTCTTTTTATTGTTTTGCATTTTTAGGGAAAAAGAGGAAAAGTAAAAAAACCTGAACTGATGAGCATGAACACAGAGGAAACCAGACTGCATACCTTTGGCAAAGCAACACAATCTGAAACCATTCTAGCGATAACTCTTTCAAGTTCTGATCAACCAGTTTAGTAGAGAACATTTTAATCACTTTATCTCGTTAAAAAGTTGTTGGAGTAAACTTGTATGAGTCTACTGCTACTTGTTTAGCAAAGTTGGTTTTAGAAGACATTGACATTTGACATCTCACCTCCTAATATGTTAATCTAATCGCTGTCTCTCGCAACATCTTGCTGTGTCATGGCATTGATTTTATCGCTTCATCTTTCACTGTCTCTATTTGATGTCTCCATACGTGACAATGTACTTGAAAGAAGGAGGAGGTGTGGATGAGGGTGTAATGTCGCTTATATATGCCACTTATCCTGCGCTATGTTTTTCACCATCAATATGAATTATAAGGATTAGATGATAATACTTTGTAGAGAAACATTTTTCTGTTCTAAGATCAGTGTTTTCCATGTCATGTCCACACAACTCCCTAAGAACACGTTGCTACCTCATTTTTTCAAATATTTGATTGAGACATAATTCGTACAGTCATTGTACTGTTGGCTCTAATCATCAAGAGGTGTTGACTACTAATAATAGTTAGATTATTTCAATAAAAGAGGGGTAATCCCAAGTATTTACCCTTACATCATGTCCAGAGTTGCACTTCTTAAGCTCTATGGGAGGGACACTTAGTAAATAGTTGAACTTTCCACCCATGGAACAAATTATATTTAAAGCCTCCAGCTGTGATGTTCTGAAGATATAAATACAGACATGAAAAAGAAGTGTATGTCTATGACTAGAGTCATAAATCTAGTGAATAATAATTCCAGCTTTGCAATGAAGATCACAGGCTACCATCAGCAGCATCAAAGGGAAGTCTGAATACATTAGTGGACTTGGACAATTTGTTGGTACACATAAAGGTGCAGTGCGCAAGTTTAAATGCTAAATACTATTATTTTCTTTCCCCAACATCCTCTTACAATTGCCTGATGTGTAGGATGAG
>JAOXYM010000004.1:17409950-17420050 GCA_028567055.1 Leptatherina wallacei | reverse complement strand
TGCTGTTTGCACCTGTTATTAATTGCATGAGCAATGTTAGTAGATCACCCGCAAATCATGGAAACACAACAGGCGCTAAATAACTGCGGGGCAATTTATTTAGCGGTCGCTATTTGGAATCTTCGTAAATCAGGGCCTATGAGTAGGTTGTTTCTTACCTGCACTGGTAAAGTGTTCTCGATTTGGAGAATCAAAAATGAGTCCTGATTATAAGCCAAGCTTAAAACTCCTTAGAATCAGGCCATGAGATAAGTACAAACCTCTCCATTGCCGTTGTTTATTTTGTAACTACAGTGTCCCCATTAGTGAATGTCTGTGCATACTGCTACATGGTCTGGGATGCAGCACTGTGGGACAGCATGGAACATTCACACAGACCCAATTCTTTGCAAAAGTCTTCATACATGCTTCTTCATATTTTGCTCCCTAAAAGCCAGACTCTTATAATCTTTTGGTGGTCTCAAGCAATAGTTCTCAAGACTTTCTTGAGGTCGATCAAAGCTTTCCTTTGGACTTGCGCGGTTTTCTCTCAAATTTTCAGTCCAGTCCTTTTATTTGACCATTTTCAGTGGCATTTCTTTCATTAAACCTGTAACATTCAGTTCCACTGGCTGAGTTATGTTTTTCTTCCATCATGGTTTTCTATTTCCTGTTTCATTCCGTGCACTAATGTCTAGTCTCTTTTCAGGTATCTTCACTTCTTGCCCCCTGTAATCAGCCCCTGCCCCACACTAATAAGTTTCATGTGTCACATTGTCTTCTTCTGTCTGAGTTTGTACTGTATGTATACTCCTTACCTTGCACACCTTCACTGCCAGTTTGGCTGTATCCAGTGTGCTAGCATGTTCTCCTCTATCACTTCTCGTGTTATGACCCTGCATGCCTCATGTTATTTGCCTTTTGCATAGCTTCTTTGGGTATTGTTGCCTGACTGTTTTACCATTTGGGTCTCACTTTTTGGTCTCCATTAAAAGGATAGTGATTTAGGCTTTTGGAGGGGAGTTTTATATTTGAGTCCTACCTTCCTGATCCAGTTTTGTGACAAAACCATTTCACATTGATATATAAATCATCTAAACACAAAGAATGGCATCTAGCTCAAGGGATGAATATGTGCTATTACATGAGACAACTTAGCAAAATAACATGTTTTCCTTACAATATATGAAAAATTAGACATGGCTGAAGACTTTTTCACCATACTTTGATAGTCTGATGTAGGCAGACGTTGTTCAAATATCCATAATGTAGAGTTTTCCTTTTAGGTTTGACTGTTTGATTGTTGTTATTCTCATGACCTCTTTCTTATGGCTCACCTGTCAGAAAAACTTGAGCTTCTCCAAACTTAAAAGAATTCTGAGTGCTATCTAATGCTAACGCTGACTACTCATAAGTACTATACATAATCCCTAAGCACACATGCCTTTTTGACAGGTAGGCAAGCTTGTTAATACCTCTAAAACAAGGGTGTCCAACTCCGGTCCTTAAGGGCCAGAGTCCTGCAGGTTTTCAATGTGTCTCTGCTCCAACATACCTGAATTAATTTAATTAATGATTAAGTGGAGCTTCATAGACTGTTGTATCCTTTTAATTTGAGTCGGGTGTGTTGAAGCTTTGGGATTGATCATGCCTTCCTAATTATAAGAACATCAACCTCTACAGTACTTTGTAGTGTTTCTCTATTTTAACAAACCTTCCACAAAGAGGGAAAGGTCTTTTTTTTAGGGCTCAATTAGCATGGCTACAGCAGTTTGGTTGTTCCAAATCAACCACAGTTCTTAAAAAAAAAAAAAAAAAGCTGTCAAGTCAGAGTCATCTTTGATAAAGACAGGGGGATGTTTGCCATGAACAAATGTGGCTCAAAATATCACAAGTGTGGTTAAACTCCAGCTTGCCTTCTTTCAATGCATTTGCCGGTTACTGTACTATATAGTCATTTAGCAGATGCTTTTATCCAAAGCAACTTACATCTGAGTACACAAGTGATGCCAATACTGGAGGCAAAGTGGATAAAGTGTGCCCAAGGACACAACAGTTGACTGGGGCGGGAGCAGGATTCAAACTGCTAACCTTCAGGTCATTGGACAACCTGCTCTACCACCTGAGCCACTGCCGCCAATTAGGTATAATGTGCATTTCTCCTGCTCTAATTTGAATTCAAAAGTAAAATCGTGTTATTTTCAACACTGTGCTCATCTTTCCTTTTGTTCATTTTGCTTTGTTACTCATTAATGCCATTTAGATATTACTGCATGTGCTGTGTAAGCCAATAAAAAGCCCACAAATGAATGGTTTGTATACCCTCTGACATGCTGAAGGATATTAATATTCAAAATTAGAACAGAAAGTAAGAAGAATGTATCAATAGTTTTAAGCATAAATTTAGAGTAAATATAAATGGATCAAAATTATTTTTCTTCACTGAAAACCTTAAAATAAAAACATGTTTTCTTATGATTGAGAGAAACAAAGGGTGCAATCTTTGTTCGAGGCAACATGGTACACTAAATCTATCTTTTTGCAGCATCCCTCTCAACAAGGATGAACAATGACATTCTGCTCTGCAGTGTGACTAGCACATTATACTGTTGAAATAGCCCTGTCTTCAATTACTGCTGGCCTTGTGCTCATCAGAAAATCTATATTATGATCACTACCTGCAAAATGTTTTGCAGTCTTTACCAGAAACTCCAACTTGGTCCAGAGTAACTGTAGAACAGTAAAAAAAAAAACCTAGGATGCATATGGGTCTTAGATCAATAAAATCAAATATAATTTCATCACACACTTCACAGCAAAAACTGCAAGATCAGCTGTAAGTATGTCTAAGCAAATAAAAGTAAAAAAGACTGAATAATAACATTTTATTGATAAGATTTAAATCCTTAATAGTTACCAAGTAAGATTACTTGCAGTGTCAGAATTTGTGGTGCAAGTTGCCTTGACTGCAGTGAGATAAGGCATTACCTGACTCCATGGTTCACTGTACCTCCATCTCTGCTCTCCTTTCTAATTTCCTTCAATCTAACCAAGCACTGGTACTTTGTGCCTCCCTTTTCCTATCCAATTTTTCACTCTGGTGTCCAGCACATAAAAAAAGAAGAAAAAAAGATCTGAAAACAGACATTGTGCTGACTCCCTCAAAGATAGCTGGTTTCCTGCCCAGAATTTCAGCTTTAAAGTTTTTACTTTTGGCTAAATGTCACATTTACGGGCAATGTTTTCACATTTTATGGCTGCTGTCGCCCATGTCAAGAACACCAGGAACAAAGATTGATATGAACTTTATTTGCAGTTTTTCCCCCCGACAGAGATAGATTTTTAGAGATATATCAAGTTTCAAATATACTGTTGTATATTAAAACTAGAACTTATAAAAGAGTCAAATTGTAAAAATTGGGTAGACTGGGTGCTCTTAATTACCACTGGGCATACATTTATCCTCATTGCCTTTGTACATATTTACATTTACACATTTTGTAGTAAAGATCTTTTTTAAAATTGAGGTTATGATTTGTTTACACTTTTAGTCCATCACTCAAATCAAATCAAATGTTATTTATAAAGCACCTTTCAGGCCTGGGCAACTCAAAGTGCTTTACATATTAAAAACAATTTATGCATAAAATAGAATCAAAACAGCCTTCACACACAAATATAGCAACAATATAAAACCACAAACATCATTATAATTTCTTTCATACACAATCTCGCTTACACACACACACAAAGATAAAAAAAAAAAAAAAAAAATTGACTCCCCCCAACCGCCCTCATCCCAGACTCCACAAACATAAACTTTAATCCCTAGTGACTGTCTCTCTTAACTTGAAAAAGGTAAAAGTAAATATACATATACATATATTAGTAAAATAAACATAAACATCTGGCTTGACACTACTGTGAGGAAACAATATTTTGGGGATCTGTCCACACCGGGAGCCAGCCTACCCAGGACCACAAAGGGCGCCACCACAGGACCACCCAGACCAGGGCAGGCCGGGGTCACACCAGAGCTATATGGCTGCAGCACGGTACCCTCAGTCACCCAGGTAAGACCAATCACCACGGCAACGACCCTGCCAACCGAGTAGGCACAGCTCCCGGTGTGGAGGATCCCCTTAGGAAACCACTGGAGTAAAAAAACAAGAAAGAAAGAAAGTAAAAGACAACAGATAAGAGCAACAAAAATTAAAATTACAGATAAAAGAGGTCATGAAAATTATGAACTAAGATAAAGTTAAAATAATTAAATAAAAATACAATAAATGAATAGAAATGGTCATTAAAACAGTTAAATAAGTTAAAATAAGTCTAAAAAGTTGATGATTACATAAGTAAGATAAACAAAGACTAAACAAAATCAAGTAAAATTCAACTAAAAGCTAAGCTAAAAAGGTGGGTCTTGAGTTTCTTTTTAAAAACACCACTCCACAGATTCCACATCATTACATATTTTTGAACTCACATTTCCTCATTTGAATTCTTCTCATGAAGTTCTGGAGCAGCTCTTAATATGTTTGATGCAGCAGTTTCACGTTGATTTTGTAATACACTCATGTCTGGATGACCAAATGGATCCTGCTTCATCAAACACTGATTACAATCTAGAACAAATATGGCAGGTGGATAGACTGAGACCATATTTAGTTACATGCTTTCTCTTAAAAGGGCATACTTGAAGCATATTAGTACTGATGGATACTTGTTTATTCAGGATATAAATACAAAACAGTAAACAACTTGTAAAGCCCTTAAAGAGTATCGTAAAACGAATCCTATGAATTTTTCAGGGAAAAATGATTTCCCTGCTGAGTTCTTCACTGCAACACATCAGTACAGTCTATTAAAGACTGCATTTTCCTTCTAAATTAAACTTTATAAAAGATTTTTATTAATCTTATCACAAAAGGTTTCCCTGAGTCTGCGAGGAGTCTTGTAGTTATTGTTCTTCCTGCAAAAAGCAACTAGTGCTATTATTCTTAGTGTGTAGAATGTGTTGCTCTTTTGAAGTCTACCTACAGATTTTTTTTTTATGTTTGGGTCAGGTACCTGTGAGGGCCAGGGAAAAACCCCTCAGAGTTCCACTTAAATTAGTCCATTGAGGATTTTAGTCAAGTTTAAGATGATAATTATCCTTTAGTAGAAGCCATCCTCAGGAGTATGACAGAAAAGATTTTCTTCTAATGGCTTGTCCATCAATCATGCACCTGCACTGAAGAACAGTGAACCCCCTTTCCCAACCCAGTGTATGTTCAATCTTCCTGAAGTTCAGCATTTTGAAGTGGAATAATTCGAAACTGTAAACAAGACTGGTTAAAACCTTCACAGGGTAGTAGCAATAGATGGAGATTTTTATAGTCACTCCAAACAGCAATGCCAAATGCAGGTTATTTAAATGACCTTTTTAATTGAATTTACTTTTGGTTTCTAATCTTTCTTTTACTGTATTATTGAGTAAATCTGTTGCTCACCTTAAACTGTCTCTGTTTCAGACAAGGAGTTAGCTCTGAATAAGGTCAGTGAATACCATATATCTGAACATTCGTTGATTGAAAAGTCTGGAGTCTGTTGTTGGGTGAGAGGTATGGACAAAAAAACTGTCATGTTCCCACCAGTCACAGTCCATTAAATAATCACAAGTTAGAATAACCAGTCACTAGCTGCATTTACATTACTCCTAGAAGTGTGCAAAGCCTAAATATTGCAATAAAAAACTGGTAATGGAAACACCTCAATTTCAAAAATCTCTCAAATATCGCTAAAAATTTTTTACACTCTCATGAGGTCGTTTTTCAGATGCGTTGATACAGAAGTATACCACAAAAGTGTAATGGAAACACTTTTTTCCCCGCATTTACACATCACCGGATGTACTGGGAGCAAGTTGCAAGTTTGTAAAGGGTAATAGCCATTTGGAACTACCGCCCAAGGGCATGAAATGTCTGGTGCCACAAGAGGTTCAATGGCATCACACAGCTCATTAAAAGTATCCGGGTCATTCTGAAATTCTGAATCCATAATTTGTCCCTTATTCATGTCTGCTCCCATACATACGCACTTTGCCACTGAACTATCAGCCTGTGCTTTTGTTTTTTGACAAGGACAGTGGCAACCGAAACAGCTGCTCCAAAATTCAAAATGGAGTCACGTGGGATGAGATTTTACAAATTACGGTTTATGAGCCACACACCATTCAGTGGAAACACCTGCAAATTGCCTTTGTACTTTGTTGAAATTTTAGAAATTGCTTTTATTTTGCGAAAAACTGTTATGGAAATGCAGCTAATGTGGTTATCTTTGAATTGTGAGGAAAAACTGGAGCACCAGAATAAAACTCACACAGGTACAAAGAAACATGCTAACAGGAGCTCTGAGCAAGGACCTTCGTGCTCCAAGGTGACACTCCTCACTGTACAAAAAAAAAGACTGAAAGCATTTAATTACATCTTTGAACATAGCATTATGCACCATTAGGATAACCCAATGAGAACTAGGTTATGGAAGTCGCCACTGGTGTGAATGGCATTGCTTAACTGGATAAGGTTTTCTCTCTTCTCTTTTGTTGAACAGCCTCCACAGTGGAATGAAAACAGTGCAAAGCTTTAAATGGAGTATTTTAAGACTTCCTTAAAATAAATTATAATATGAGCTTTATTTGATTAGCAACTGTTTAGTTTGAAAGCATAAAAAAAGCATGATTGTCAGAAATGCTTTTCTACAATTACAAAAAATGAGTGACATGATTAAGAAAAAAAAGTTCAGTAATTCTTTGAAGTTCATGCATAAATTCAATGAAGCGTACATAAAAATTAATGTTTAGAAATGTTCCGTACGTCTCTAAGAGACAAAATTTAATGTGTTCCTTTGTTATTCAAATAAACTGAAGTTCAAATACAAAAGGGATAGATAATATTATTCCGCCACAATCTGTTATCACATGAGAACAGCCCACATCTTTGAATATGGATTCAAAATGTACAGTTAGTGGCTGGTTTTCTGTATAACAACTGATTGGTTCCAGTGGATTTGTCATTGTGTGTAAGGTCTGTGTGTTTTTAAAAGAAAAGAGGAATTTAATCTCCCATTATTTGACAATACACAGCACCTGTAACTGTATCTCTCATTCTCACTCTTGACAATGGCAAAGGCAAAAAGGCAATGCAGCATTTTTCATTTTCCATGGGCAATTTAGAAGATTGTGTGTTTTAAGTTTGAAGAAATAAACTAGACTGTGCCATCAGAAGGACTTGGTGAAGGCAGTCTGTGGGAACTGTGAACAGCTGCCCAAATAGTTTTCTCTGTTCCCGGTCAGTAGGCATTTGAGCCTCCTTTTGTCACATATTTGCTGTCACTTTGGCAGTGGCAATTGTCTGCACCAGAGTGTGAGATGTATTTTGGCCCTGTGTTTAGTGCTGTGTGACTGAGTTGCAAATGTCTGCAAATTATGGTATGTTATGATACCTTTTTGTTGGGATTATAAAATACAAGGAATAAGTGAATAGGACACATAATTTGAATTTTTCAGGGAATTGTTACCCCTCATCAAAATTGACCAAATGGAGTTTTGAATGTCTGGGTGACCTCCAAAAGTACAGGTTTGCTTGCAGACATGTGATGCATCTCTGAGTCTGAAGCCGCAGTTCCCTGCACTAAAAGGTTGGATTTTCCACTCAAGTTTGGGGACATCATGACGATGTACTATGGTGTTGTAGAGAGGCAATGCACAAATGGGAACAGATGCCCTAACCTGCAACTAATTAATTAATGAAAAATGAGATACTGAAGAGTTCAGGGCAATGGCATGCTCAGCTTAGTGGAGAGAACATTCTGCTCATAGTGTTTTCAGAAAAGGCATGTAGAACAAAAAATGTGCACCAGTGAATTAGTGTTTGAAGGTAGGAGATCCTGGAAAAACAGTTCAACCAAGCTACATTTCAAAGATACATAATTCAAAAGTCCAAACCCCTTTATTCAGACATCCCCACGAAGTCACGCCCCCACAACACGGTAACATTCAGAGAGGAAGGGTTTGATAGATATATGGCCATCTAAACTTTTAGAACGGGCTGTTTAAAATGATTGGATGGTGTTTTTCAAGTCCTGTCTGTTCCACAGGTGCCAACATTATTTTATTTTTGTGTTAGAGCATTTAATTAATTGGCTGCAATCGGTATGTGAAGTTTCAACAATATAGTAAAAAATCCTCCTGGAAAACATCTCCTGTCCTACCTTTAATGTATCTTTATTTGCTGAATCAGAATTTGAGGCAGAGTTACTGTGAATGGCACACTCTTAATGATAGACGTCTAACTCACTAAACAAGTTGTTTTAATCATAAGCTGTTTTAAAGACCCAATATAACTTCTCAACTTAAAACTCTGCTCTCCGGACTTGTTTGATGGCACAGTGACATCTATTATGTGCATTTCTAGAGCTGTTGCAGCCCAGTAGCGCCCCGCGGCTGAGAAACCGCACTATAGAACTTTCACATCCGGGACACTAGCAAGCAAACGTAAACAAACTGGTTGTTTGGAACGCACGCTGGTGGATTCAGCAGAGAAACATTAGAAGACATCATCGGAGGAAGAGAGGAAACTGAGGAGAGCCAAAGAAGAGCAAGAGATGAGACAAGAACTGAGAAAAGACTGTTTTTTACTGTCTGGAGAGAACTCACAGTACAAGTAGGATCCAAGATGGATGCCGTCGATAGGGGGCGCGTTACTGAAAAGATAGTATAAGTTGTGTATTGTCTTTTAAAAAAAAGCACTGTTTCAAATGGTGTAGTTATACTTACTATTGTCGGTTAGGACTGGAAGGTTTCTTTCAAGTGTGCTCTTATTCTTTCTCAGGCTCCTGCTTGATGTCGACAACTGACCTTCAAGCATGAGCTTACTCTCCACTCTCCTCTCATCAAAGGCAGAAACGATAAGAACTGACTGCGGTGATAGGAACCTTTTATAGCAAGTCCTTTTCATGTACACCTCCCTCAATGCCTGCTGACTGTCCAGTTTGGTGCGGGGTATTCCCCTAGCAGGAGATTTAATGCATCAATGCTCATTGTGGAGAGTGTGTGTTTTGTGTGTATTGTTTTGTCTGGGGGTGGACATCACATGATTGAAAATTAGAACCTTGAAGTGAACACAGAATACAGACTAGTCTCAGTGGCTTGTTGGATACGGTACATGTAATCTTTCAAGTTATCAAAATACATAAATAACCTCTTCTTTTTCTTTTTTTTTGGGGGGGGGGGGGCAGAAAAGCATACATGATTGACTAAACAACTAACTAACTAACTAACTAACTAACTAACTAACTAACTAACTAACTTCTTTTGATAGTAACAAATGACTAGAACTGAGGGATAGGCTACTTCTGAATTTTTGTGTAAAGATATACTTTGCAAGATTGCATTCAGAAACCCATCTGGTGACAGCACCTGGTGCTGTTATGTTCTGTTTGAGTGGGACGCAATTAATGTAACCTACAAAGGCATAATTTGTTTGTGCTCACTGGTTGGCCCACCTGCCACAGCTTTTTGGCAGGAGACTGTACTGAGAGTGGCAGTCAGGGGAGATGCCTCCTTTTCCATGTGTTAATTAACCTGGAGGAGAGTGTACAAAAGGGGTGTTTTTGCCTCTAATCTGCTGTGGGGGGTAGGTATCAGACTTATCCACTCAGAGCTAGCCCATAAGAAAATATAAAATCATACTCAACTTGTGTGAGAAAGGTGTTTAAAAAAGTTGTTAAGGGCTCCTGAGAATGTAAATTATAATTAGCTCATAATAATTTGAGCAACTGATCACATGCTTTTTATTTTCATTGTACTGTATTGAAGATAATTTCAGTCAAAAAACCAATTTATTTTAGATCTTAATGTTTGCAGTTAATGACATCTTGAACTACACATGAATTCCTTTGTGTATTTAAAAAGATAGGGAACATGGGCTCCACAATAGAAACACAATTTACCATTAACCTGTGGAGTTCCTCAAGGCTCCATCCTGGGGCCACTGCTATTTAACATCTACATGCTCCCACTCGCTCAAATTATAAATAACAACAAAATATGTTACCATAGCTATGTTGATGACACACAG